>MCJB01051000.1:38520-49237 GCA_002018475.1 Nicotiana obtusifolia
GGGCTGGTGCCGTTGTCAAAAGAGGGCCTGATTTACTGGAAACTATCTTGGTTTTAAGGGTTTATGAGCGATTGCTGGGTGGTGCTTCTACTATGGACACTTCTAATTTCTAAATGTACTGAACAGCAGGAAATAGTGAAGGGTGTTTTCCTCTGATTTTTTATGGTATTTGGTTTTAAACCCAGTTTGCTGGTGCTTTCAACTTTTTTTTTTGTAAAACTTATCTTGCTGTTGGATACACTAGCATTCATGTAAGCTAGAAGTTCTAAGAAAAGTAATTATCACTCATTAGGTTTGTGATCAATTTCAAGGGATGTCCCTCAATGCATGTGCGTTTAGATACCAAGTTATTTCTTGATAACATTTGAAACTGGATTCCTGCTATATTTGTTCTTCTATTATATAATTACTTTTTTCCTCTTGTTACTTAAATAATGAAGTCCTTTTAATACGTTATGTAACTTGCATTACTAAAATTTCAAATTACAGTGCACCATGTGCATCATATTTGCTTCGGAAACGGGCTCTCTACGGTGATATGACAAGGTAAACCATTTTTATCTTTAAGTAATTTCTGATGGTGCTAGCTTTGGTATAACGAAATTTTTTGTCCGTCACAGGTATACATGTTGTGCGGGTTATATGCCCTGCAGTGGTCGGTGTGGAGAAAGTCGTTGTCCTGAATTTTGTTTAGCAACTGAGGTAAGTGGAAAGTTGGTTCACTTTATTTTTGTGTTTACCGCTAAAATATCAAGAAAATTATTGTAATTATATTTTAAAATGGTCTAAATCCATTGTATCTTAATAGGAGAATATTGTGTGATAGTTTAAATGCTAGAACATTATTAAGTATGATTTGTTATTCTTGATCAAGACTTCATATAAGGAGCTCCATACATCTTTTCTTCTCTCTTTAATTTCTTTACATGGTATCTAGTCTCTACGATCTTGGTAGACTCACAACCTTCACCTACCAGCAGACAATCGTACACTGTCTGCTTTGGCTGTCGATGTCCTCTTTCTTAGTGATTGGCTTAGCTCCTCGTTGTGATGGTCGGCTCTGCTCAATTCCTCGACAGCTTGTGCGGTTCCTCTTTTATCTGCTGACCAGTGCGTTCCTCTTTCTGGTGCTGCTCATCTTTCTGGTGATTGACACTCTCCGCTTTTTTTTTTTTTTTTTTCCGGTGTTCGATGCTACTCCTCTCTTCTTCCGGTGTTTTACACTGGGTATCTCTTCCCAAGCATCCGATGCGGCTCATCTCTTATTTCTCATTTCTTAGGTGACCGGTGCCCTCGAAATAACCTATGAAAGGTTTGTCAGGCTACATAATGCCTCTTCCCTTAGGCAATCGACACCATCCCTCTCTTCTGCAGGTGAACAGCGCCGCTCGGACAATAAAGGAATACCTCCATTCTAGTGTCTACAATGCCAGGAAGCCTTTATTACTTTACCCATCAATCAGTGAAACCACTACCAACGTAAGAAAATGACCGACTACAAGACCATGTATACCAATTTGTGGAAAACCTGCTTGGCCATTTTTCTTCAGGAAACCTTGCTCTCTTCTTTCTCTTACGACCATCCCAGAAGCAATTTGGATCTTTCCTGCAGTTTCTCTTGCAGGACTTCGGAAGCAACTTTCTCTTACTCAAAGAGCAAACTCAAGTTTGTTTCCACTATTTGAGATTAAGGGGTGTGTTAAAATTTAAAAATTTAATGCAATTATAGGTCAACATTTTGCTAAATTTGTATTTAAATAGGAAAATATTGTAGGATATTCTATATGATATTCTAGAATATTCTTAAGAGAATTATTACTTTCCTTATCCTACTAGATAACTATATTAGGAAATTCTCTTGTAGTGTCAAAATCAAGCCTTCAATACATTTTTATTTTTCCTTTTTTAGTTATTTACATGTGCAATATTATTGTTAGAGATGACTTTATATTCTTTGGAAGCAAGGAGTTGAATCTGATGTTTTGCTGCAGTCATTAGATTTCTCTTATGGCTAAAATTAGATAGTAAAATAACATAGTATCAGATGCAAGGATGGATTCTTTCATTCACTGCTAAATGGGCTGAAAAGAATTTAGATTTTCAGTAGGAAATTCCAAATTAATGGACTATTTTATACTTAATAACTTTAATGTTGGTGAAATGAAACGGCTAAGAAACTTCACCCCATCTGCTAAACACTATTTTATGTAGGTGACGCAACTCTACACTGATGATTGTGGAGTAATCAAGATATTGCCACTCTCTTATACATGTCTGTATTTGACTCCGATACATGCCCTGTTGCAAGCATTTCCTAATTGCTGGCGATAAATTATCATTCTGAATGTACACATCAAGGACTTCAAACCTTATCATATCCTATGGTATCTACCTATTTTGGTTGGCTCTATGTTTGAGACACTTTATGTGCCGTTTTGATCTGCAATCTCCTTAGAATATCAGTAACGTTACCTTTTGGATGGCAGTGCCTGTGGTGCATTTCCCAGGTCTCCTAGCTATAAGTATAAAGTTATTAATTGCCTTGATGGTACTGCAGCTTTATAAAAACCTGTTTTTATATTCTGATGAGATGGTCAGCTAATCGATATTTAAAACTACCAGGTTTTGCTTTGCTTTGGAAATTCAGTTGCTTCAACCCGCTTCTTGTTGCAAGATGAGTTCAACATACAAACAACTCAATGTGATAATTGCATTATTGTAAACTCTCTCTCCAAATTCCCATTTTCACTGGTTTTAAGTAACTTTATAAGCCATTTGGTTAAACACATTTCTTCCTTCATCCTAGGGTTTCATGTTCTGCCTCCAACAAGTTGCTTGCATATTTTCAATTGTGGCTATGATTGTTGGAAGCGAAGAGATCCAGGAAGCTTCTCAGTTGCTATCATGTTTGTCTGACATGGTCTACTGCACGTAAGCTTCTCTATATTTGCTTATTCGTGCATATTATCTTTATGTTTAATATTTCAAATTTTTGTACCTAAATATGCTCTGCATCTTCTGGTTGCAGGGTTTGTGCCTGTATGCAGGTAAGCAAGAAACCTAAATCAATGTATCAAACATGAAATGCTTCTCATATAGACATGAACAAAAATTTTACAATGGTTGATGTGGTAAAAATAATTCATGATAATATGAAGTCAAAAGCCGAGGTTACTCATCCAAAAATAAAGAAAAAAGAAAACAGGAACTTACAAGTAGCTGGAGCTTGTAAGCTTTCTGCAGTAAGTAGCTAACTGTTTCCTGGTTAATAGTTTACATCTGAGGTTACTGTGGTTGATGAGCATTGCAGACACAACATAAGGTTGAAATGGACAAGAGAGATGGCAAGTTTGGTCCTCAACCAATGGCGGTGCCACCAGTGCAGCACATGTCACGACTAGATCAGCCGTACCCACCAACTGTTGGATATCCTCCTCCAGCTTATGGAGCAGCTTATGGTCAACCACCTCCTCAACAAGGTTATCCAGCTCCTGCCTATCCACCTGCTGGTTATCCTGCATCTGGTTATCCTCCTCCTGGCTATCCGAAGTGATCTTTCGAAGGATTTGGTGCGTCTTTCTATTATCAAAAGAAAGCCGGACACGAGTAGCATAGGATGAATGGAGTGACGGATTTGTATAGACCCCTTGCTGAATGGCAGTTATAATTGAACTTGTGTGTGCTGAGATTGTGTAGATTTTCGTCCCGGGAAGTCTGTGTTCAGCTTGAACGATGAAAATGACATCGCTGTGCATCGTACAACCAAATTTAATTGGTGTTTGGATTTGAAATTGTTCCGTGTTGTGTAAAGCTCACAAATTCATTTGAATTGCTGTTATATGCTATACTTGTTTCATGAAATGCGTAGTTTGGTTTTCTGTGCATGAGCTTGTATCTGCTATCGTTGCATTTTACTGTGTGTCGATCTAAAATGAAATGCGTAGTTTGGTTTTCTGTGTATGAGCTTGTATCTGCTATCGTTGCATTTTACTGTGTGTCGATCTATATTCGCTCCCTTTAACTGTGGAGGATTTGAAGTATATTGTTAGAGTTGAAACTGCCTAATGTTTAAGGGGATACTATCAAAAGCATGGTCCAGATCAATTAGAAACCTGCCAAGTTTAAAGGGAATTTTTATGTCACTGTTTTGCATAATTGTAAGAGAAGAAATTTTACAGAATTTTGTGTAGTGGGATAATAGGTGTTAGGTAGAAAAAATACTGGCTGGTTGCTGGTATTGCAGCAGCTGTTTCTCGCTTGCTCCCAAAATTTGGTTCGTGTTATACTTGAGCAATTTTCGCATGTTTTGTTTCCCAAGCACTAGTTTATGGTCAAATTTCTGTTTGACCATAAAATTTGGGAGATTTTTCCAAATTTTGTATTCAAATATCTATTTATTTATAGATTTAACCATTTTTGGCAGATTTTAAAAATAAAATCTTCAAATTTCAAAAACAGCTTTAGAGTAGTTTTTGAAGTTTTCTACTCACAAAACTTCAAACTCTTTTAAAGTAAAATGCATGTTCAAACACAATTTTAATTTTCAAAAAATCATTTTATCTCATCCTAAAGTTTCAATTTACTTTTATGTTCAAAAGCTAACCTAATCTTCCGTAAGATTTTCTTCCTTCTAGTTTTTGAGGTCAAATATAAGTTTTGATGCTCAGTTAACGTTTATAATGACTTTATGACCTAGTTATAGTGTTGCCGAAAATGAAGGTGATCGGAAAAGTCATCGGATTTCATCCTTGACTGATAGGAAGAAGAAGACGGCTGGTACACATTCTCAAAATGAAAGTACAAAGGATGGCCTAGTTTTGTCCGAAATAAACTCTTCCCTGAAGAATTACTTGGGCAAGGAAAATGACTTTTCTGCCCACATGCAAGATCATGCCACGCGCAACTGCTGCATTGTACATCCAATTTTCATGGTAATTCTTTTATTATGTAACAAACAGATAAAAAATAGAAAACATTGTCAAGTTCCAAGGACGCGTGCAATTTTAATTTAGATTGTGTGATTTTATAATTATATTATTTGAGTGCCAAGTTCTTTCGGCTTTTAAATATTTGTATGTGTGTGGTATCGTATACTTTCTCTGTTCCAAAATGTTTGTTTCGTTCTTGCAGAGAGTTGAACTAAATAAATTTTGAGAACATTTTGAAACATATTTAACTTAATTACATATTTTAGAAATTTCCATTTAATTTCTAAAGAGAAAGTTTAGTTTTATTTAAATTTAAAATCAATCAAATAATGCTGAACAAACAAAAATGGTGTAAAACAATTGAAACAAAGAAAATACTATGCAGTCTCGTACTTTGAAATTGAGTGCGCTTTGAACTTGCTCCTACCGAATCCCGACAGAGTATATAAAATATATTTGTTTTTTCGCTTTTGTTTAACTTATTCGATATCTAAAATATATTGATTCGATTAACGAATTGGCGTTATTATAGATTTATTACGGAACAATGTAAAATATTTTTATGGAGAAAATTGTTAGGTGTTTGTCCAAATTTTTTTATCATAATTGGTTTTCCTTTCTCATGAAGGAAAGGACAACATATTTGCCATAATCGGATTTTTCTTTTCCTAAAAGGAAAATATAATTTTTCCATATTTGGCTAGTCTATTTTTTTTGGTAGGAAAAGATTTGGAGTTCTATAAATTAAAGATCCGGCCTTTTCATTGGTAGCATCCATAATGTAGCCATATGGGGTTTGAGAGTTGTGTTTAGGGGGGGAACTTTACAGGACAAGTGTTAGTGTATTACTTGTGTTTGCCTCTTTGTGAAATTATTCTCTCGATATCTTCTACTCTTTTTTTTATATAGTGGATTGCTCGTCTCCATCCGTGGACGTAAGTCAATTGGCCGAACCACGTTAAATATTTGTGTCTCTTTTGGTATATTTCTCTTTCGTTGTCTGATTTATTTCGTTCAAACGTTGCTTTACTAGCTTCCGCATGACACCTGATTTTTTGATCCTACAAGTGGTATCAAAGCTTATGTAACAACTTCGAATGCTCCTGAAACTTCTATTAGAATATCTACAAGGAAAAAGCAAAAATTCATGCGCTATCCTCCTAATGAGTATGTACTTTTGACTGACATGGGAGAACCTGAGAGCTATGATGAAGCCATGCAAATAACTCACAAAGATCAGTGGATAGAAACTATGGAAGATGAGATGAAGTCACTCCATGAGAATGACACATATGAGCTAGTGAACTTGCCGAAAGGTAATAGAGCTTTATCAAACAAATGGATATTCATAATAAAGCAAGATAACCATACCGCTGCGTCTAGGTACAAGGCGAGGCTAGTTGTTAAAGATTTTGGCCAGAAGAAAGGAGTTGACTTTGATGAAATTTTCTCCCTGATGTAAAGATATCTTCTATTCGTGTTGTTCTAGGCTTAGCCGCAAGTCTTAATTTAGAGGTTGAGCAGATGGATGTCAGGACTACTTTCTTCATGGTGATTTAGATGAGGAGATTTACATGGAGCAGCTTGAGGGTTTTGTAATTAAGATAAAAGAAAGCTTTCTGCAAATTGAAAAAGAGCTTGTATGGATTGAAACAAGCTCCAAGGCAATGGTATTTGAATTTTGAATCTGTCATAAAAAAATAAGGGTACAAGAAAACTTCTTCAGACCACTGTATATTCTTCCAGAAGTTCTCTGATGATGATTTTATTATCTTATTGCTTTTATGTGGATGATATGCTTATTGTTTGCAAGAATAAATCAAGAATGCAGTCCTTAAGAAGCAGTTGAGCAAATCGTTTGCGATGAAGGACTTGGGGCCAGCAAAGAAAATCTTGGGCATTCAAATCCACCAACACAGAGATAGAAAGGAGTTGTTTTTTATCCCAAAAGCAATACATTGAGAAGGTACTCAAGAGGTTCAGTATGACAGATGCAAAAGTTGTTAGTACTCCTCTTGCTAAACACTTCAGATTGAGTATTAATCAGAGTCCATCTACTGATAAAGAGAAAAAGGAGATGTCTCGTATTCCTTACTCTTCTGCCGTTGGTAGCTTGATGTATGCTATGGTTTTCACTAGACCAGATATTGCACATGTTGTTAGTACTGTTAGTAGATTCCTTTCTAATCCTGGAAAAGAACATTGAGATGCAGTAAAATGGATATTAAGGTATTTGAAAGGTACTGCAGATTTGAAGAGGCAATGGTAAGCCTGAACTTGTTTGTTACACAGACTCTGATTTAGGAGGCAATCTTGATAATTCAAGATCCACTTCCGGTTATCTGATCACTTTTGCAGGGGGAGCTGTTTCTTGGCAATCTAGACTACAGAAATGCATAGTTCTATCTACCACAGAAGCCGAATATATTGCAGTCACAGAAGGTGCCAAAGAAATATTATGGATGAAAGAGTTTATTAATGATCTTGGCTTTGAACAACCAAGGTATATCTTATTTTGTGATAATCAGAGTGCTATCTGTCTCACCAAGCACTCCACTTTTTATTCTAAGACCAAACATATAAATAGAGAGTATCATTGGATAAAAATGGTTGTGAAAGAGAAATTATTTGAGGTTGAGAAGATACACACTGATGAGAATCCTTCGGATATGCTGACAAAAGCGGTGGTTGCATATAAACATGAATATTATAGAAAATTGACTGGCATGAAGCCTGTCAATAGTACCTCTACTTGAAGAAATATTTAGCCTTTTGGCTGGAGGGGAAGTTAATTTTGATGATGAGATACAAGTACTTTGGCTTCTTAATACTCTGCCAGACTCTTGGGAAACTCTTCATGTTTCTTTGACAAATTCAGCTCCTGAAGGTAAGGTAACCATAGAATATGCCAAGAGTGGTGTGTTAAACGAGCAAGTAAGGAGAAAATCTTAGGGTTCGTCCTCACAAGCAAATATCTTAGTTACAGAAGACAGGGGGAGAGATAGAACAAGAGGTTCGAGGAATAGAGGTAAAAGTAAAAGTAAGTCAAGGTCCAAATACCATAATATTACATGCAACCTCTGTGGCAAAAAAGGACATATCAAAAGGTTTTACCACAAGTTGAAGCAAGACTTTTCTGTGGTCATAACAAGAGGTATCAAAGCGAGGTTCAAGACAAGTTCATCTTGGCAGGTTCAGTTCTAGCCGCAACATATTTGACGATAATCGTGATTTTTGTCTGAGAAATTTGACCAGTGTGCTACGCACATTGAGACAAGCTTTGTGGTGGAGATTTGGATATACGACCTGTTGAAGGCTATGTGAATAAGGTGGATCAAGTTTATTTTGTGTCAGAAAATTTAGGCCAAGGAGGAGAATTGTTAGGTGTTTGTCCAGAATTTCTTACTATAATTGATTTTCCTATCTCATGAAGGAAAGGACAATATATTTGCCATAATTGAGTTTTCCTTTTCCTAGAATATAATTCTTCCATATTTGGCTAGTCCCTTTTTTTGTAGGAATATGTTCGGAGTTCTATAAATTGAAGATCCGTCCTTTTCATTAGTAGCATCCACAATGTAGCCATATGGGGTTTGAGAGTCGTGTTTAGGGGGAGAACTTTACGGGACAAGTGTTAGCGTGTCACTTGCGTTTGTTTCTTCGTGAGGTTGTTCTCTCGATATCTGCTACTCTCATTTATAGTGGATTGCTCATCTCCATCCGTGGACGTAGGTCAATTGGCCGAACCACGTTAAATTTTTGTGTCTCTTTTGATATATTTCTCTTTTGTTGTTTGATTTATCGCCGTTCAGGTGTTACTTTACTAGCTTCTGCATGATACCTGATGTTTTTGATCCTAACAAAAATTTCATTCTCGAAGTTCGAATTTGAGAATACATAAACGATTTATTTTTTTAAAAAGAAAAAGATTATAGGTACGGAACATTCGGCTAGCATGAGCGACGTGGCATTACCGTACGTTGCGTCGAGCGTATCTACATCATACATGTTTACATGTTATTCTTCTTCTGCCGTTCGTGTACGAATCCACTGATTTAAATATGGAGTATATGACAGTGCAAAAGATCTCAAAGGAAAACAAAGATAATGAAAAAGAAAATGCAATTTTTTAATTGGGCGTAATCGTTGAATTATCGAGTAAGTATGTACTGCAGAGTATTTATTAATTCGGGTCTAATTGATTATAAAATGAATGTCTTAGTACGTGATTGTGTCACCTAAATCGTGATTATAAATTACTCCTGGTTTGTGAAAAGAAAGGGAAAAAGGAATACTTGAAGATATGAAATAGTATCACAATTAGAGGAAGGAAAATACTCTCCCGTCATTGTCGATTTAGCTCAAAATATTTATCACAAAATAATTATCACCTTAAAGAAGTAGTTCTTTTTAATACTATTTAACTCTTAAAAATTATTCGATAGGGTACCTTAATAAACTATACCTTATATTTTATTTTATGGACATGAAAAGCGCTAAAGCACCATTTAAAATAGAATGGAGGGAGTACTTATTTGCACGATTTCAATATTTACTAATTTACATTATTAGTAATCAAACAATTTAACCTTAACAATTACATACAAATTAAAGTGATAGCACATTTATCTTTAATCATGATTAAATGAAAATTATATATGGAAGATACACATATTGTATTCATAATTTTTTTGGTATAAACACTTAGAGTGCAGATAAAATTTTTTCTCGTGGGAAAATTATTTACCCTGTAAATCGGGTCCGTAAAACTGATTGATACTTTGAAACAAACAATTTAAATACTGGGAAAGAAAAATTTAACCGTTGATTCTGAAGGAGATAACAAAGAGCTGTCACAATGATAGTAGCAGTTGTTTTAGAATTAAAGAGAGAGTAATATTATTGATGATTCTCAGATGCCTGCAGTTGTGAGTCAAAATCCCCTTTTATAGGTTACAATCACTATTTCAAATAAGGTAAATGGCGGATTATGAGATGAATCCCATAAAATCCGTAACAGAATCTCCCCAAATCGCGTTTGTGATGGTTGCAACGGTTGAAACAATTACTCTTGGCGATATATCAGGCGGTGAGCTAATTGTGCGTCTTGAGCCCGGTCTCCGATTCCATGACGCTTCCCCTTCCGGTCGAATCCCACTCCGATCAGGTCCCAGTCCGATCAGGTCTTAGTCCGTCAGGTCTTAGTCCGGTCTCATATCTTCTTTGTCTGTGAACCGGATGTCCGAGTAGTACTTTCTTTTAACTGGGTCGGCCCCGACCCGAAGCCATGTAGAAATACTTTACCCAATACAGATAGTCCCCTCGTTTATTAGAGAGTAAGGATAATAAACGATATGAATTTGTATTTATGACGATATCTTTATGACGTCCGAATAACGCCAAATTAAGCAATCATCACAAATCCCATCTTTGATAACCATGCATGCTGCAGATGCTCATTGCGCGCATTTAATGCCCGCCCGTTTCGTGCTTTGTGCCGCCGCCTTTAAGGGAGTATAAATACCCCTTTTTACCATCTAATTAACCTTTCCCTATTCCGCTAACCTTTTCCACTTTCATATTTACTGCGTTCCTTCTTCTTCAAACTCCATTTTCAGATCTTGCGCTCCTCTTTGATACCTATCTTTAGTTTTTCAATGGCGAAAACTTCCAAAACTATTCCTTCTAAACCAAGCCCCTCTACTGGTACGGTTCGTACTGACGAGCCCTCATCAGAACCGCCATTGAAAGCCTTCGTCCCCACCGGATGCCCCACCAGTCTTGATTTT
>MCJB01051001.1:0-32969 GCA_002018475.1 Nicotiana obtusifolia
GGAATAAAGTGAAATGCACTATAGGATAATAACAGGTATTTAAAATCAGATAATAAGCCGATATAACAATAAAGCGACCGTGTTAAAACCACGAAACCCAAGGGTGCCTGACACCTTCCCGCGGGTTAACAGAATTCCTTACTTATAATTTCTGGTTCGCAGACTTCTTTATGAGAGTCGAACTTTTCCTCGATTTGGGATAAAACCGGTGACTTGGAACACCAAATTAAATTTCCAAGTGGCGACTCTGAAAACAATTCAATAATCCCATTTCGATCAATGTCACTTTAATTGGAAAAACTCATTTTTATACATTTCCTCCCGGGGAGTGTACGAAAAGAGGTGTGACAGCTCTGGCGACTCTGCTGGGGACCGAACCCAGAATCTCTGGTTCAGGGTTCAAGAATTCGAGCTTAAATTAATTGTTATTGTTGGCTTTTATCTGATTCTATTATCTGTTGAGCCTAATGTGCTAAATGCCGCTTTTACTGCTTTGATATTGTGTGGACTGTATATAAAACTACTTCGAACCTTTCTCTTCTCATCTTCGGGAGATGCACGCTGGTCGTGATTTCCTATTCTGTTAGTGTCTTACCTGAAATAAGAAAGAGGCCGGACAAGTTACAAAGCCGGGTGGCCTTTTGGTGCCCTGTACGTAGCCCCCTCCTCGGCTCGAGTTGTCCGCTCGGGTTCACCAGTCTAGACCAATACCTAGGTTTTGACTTAGAATAATGTGACTCAATACCGGATCCCAAGTAGGAACGTTATTTGTGCATCATGTGCATTTGACTTAGGGGACTCAACACAGGGGTTGGGTCCGTCTAGGACAGGTGACCTTGAATTAAAAGACCATCCTGATGCATAATTTACGTGCTACTTGTGCATTATTTCATCTCGGTTTGCTTGTTGACCGGTAGAGTAAAACTGATAAAATAAAAATGAAAGGCGGGGTATATAAAATAAAAATCGAGAGTTATATATTTTTTAAAACCTGGGGTCTAAAATAAGGCGACATGCTGTCGAATTTTCTTTAGAAATTAAAAAAATTGATCGAAAAAAAGAGGATGAAAAAGACCGAAAAGAATTTTTAAAAATTGAAGTCTAAATATTTTGTGTTTCTAAAAAAAAAAAAAAAAAAAAAAAAAAAAAAACTGAAAAGAAAAAAAAAGGAAAAGTCTAAATATTCTCTTTCTTACTTTAAAAAAAAAAACTTTCTAAATAACGAAAAATCCAAAATAATACTTTCTTTCTTTTTTATTACAAGAACTCAAAAAAAAAATTAATTTATTTTATATACTCTTTTATAACATAAAATAAAAAGATTTAAAATATTTTTAAAATTAAAAAAAAAAATCAAAAAAAAAACGGAAAAACATTTTTGCTTCTAAAAAAAAATCAAAAATATACTTTCTTTCTTGATTTTTTATAATTAGTGAAATATTAGGAATTTGGGGGCAATAAAAAAAAATTTCTCTTGAAAAAAGTAAAGCAAAATTCAATCAAAATATATTTTTTTCTCTCTACTTTTGAAAAATTCCCAAAATTGTTTCCTTTCGAATAAAATTTAAAAATGATATTAAAGAAAATCAAAAAAAAAATATCCAGAAATACCCTTTCTTCTTTTAAGAAATTTTACTTTAGAAAATGTCAAAAAAAAAATATAAAGGTAAAAGTGGTTAGGTAGGGTCATCTGTGCGTAAATAGCCAAATGTCTCCAAAAGGACGCCGGAAGGCTGTTTTTGCAAAATGACCGCCTACTTCAATTTTTGGCTACCTAGCAAGCACAGCCCTAAAATCTTCCCGTCTGAAGTGCTGAAGGGCCGTATTGGCAAAAGTAGCCGCGTTATTTAAAGGTTTGCAAAATGACTCCTTTTTGTAATAAAAAAAAAAAGAAAAAAAAAGACCAAAAAAAAAAAGCCGGGATGAAACATGCAACCGTGGTGAAACATATAGAAACACATTTAACTGCTTAGGTGCATCACACCCCAACATGTGATTACCTATCTGTTACTTGTTTCAAACTAATCAGTTTGCTGTTGAGTATAGGTGTTTATTGGTGATTGGTTTTGTGGTAATCCGGCGCATCACCCGTACTTCACGAGATCAAAGGGAAGCGTTGAGATGACTTCAGAAATGANTATTTTAATTTTTGGCTACCTAGCAAGCACAGCCCTGAAATCTTCCCTTTTGAAGTGCTAAAGGGCCGTATTGGCAAAAGTAGCCTATTTATTTAAATTTTTGCAAAATGACACCTTTTTGTAAATAGTAAAGAAATTTTTTTTAATTAATTAGTAAAGACAAAACAAAAAAAAATGATCAACGAAAAAGAGCAAGAGCAGAATGGGAAGAAAAGAGTGAAAATTAGAAAATCGGAAAAAAAGAGAGAACTTTTGAGCAGGATAAGCAGAGCTGGGATGAAATATGAAACCGGATGAAACATATAGAAACACATTTAACTGCTTAGGTGCATCACACCTCAACGTGCGATTATCTATCTGTTATTTGTTCAATCTAACCGGTTTTGCTTTTTGAGCATAGGTTTCTTCAAGACAGGTGGTTAGTTTGTGGACATCCTGGCAAGCCATCCTTACTATACTCGATCGAAACGTCGAGTAACTATGGCCAACAAGGAGATAGAGACTGAAATGGTAGACCCACCGAGAGGGGTTGTGGAGTCAGAGTCAGAACTACAAGAGGAGGTTAGGAGATTGAAACACCAAATGGCCGAGATGTACCAAGCCTGGATGAAAGGGCATCCACCACCTTCATTCCCAACCAACTATACAGAAAACCCCGCCTCCATCCCACCACTCTCTCAAATGGCCAATGTCGTCGATCTTTCCCCACAACATGCACCTGGCTTTACCTCTTACCACAATTACCCTGGCACGTCGGCTCAAGTTTTCCATGCTCCACCAACCAAAACAACCTCATATCCTGGTCCGCCGGCTGCTCCCATTTTTGTTCCTCCTCCACAGGCAACCCTTCACCGATCATCCAGTGAACCCGTGTTTCTGGCCCCAGATACCCATTACCACACCCCGGAGCCCACCTTTAAGATCTCTGATCCTTACTCTTACAATCCTCCCTTCGAGCAACATGTTGAGACTGATAAACAGCCCAAGAGTGCCGAACAGGAGGAAATGTCCAGAAAACTGCAAAGTCTGGAACAATCCTTGAGAAACATGCAGGGATTAGGAAATCAAGTGAGTGTGGCATACAAAGATTTGTGCCTGTTTCCTGATGTGCAATTGCCCGCTGGATTTAAAATGCCCAAGTTCGATTTGTATGACGGACATGGAGACCCTGTTTCTCACCTAAGGGGTTACTGCAGTAAGATGAGAGGCGCTGGGGGTAAAGATGAACTATTGATGGCTTACTTTAGCCAGAGTTTGAGCGGAGCTGCCTTGGAGTGGTATACCCGTCAAGATGGTAGCAAATGGTATACCTGGGATGATATGGCTCAGGCTTTTGCCCGGCACTTTCAATACAACATAGACATTATCCCAGATCGTTTGTCCTTGACCAAAGTGGAGAAAAAGCCAAACGAGAGTTTTAGGGAATATGGTTTCCGTTGGAGGGAACAGGCCGCACGAGTCAACCCCCCCATGGAAGAAGAGGAAATGGTCAAGTATTTCCTTCAAGCTTTGGAGCCCACTTATTCTACCTCCGCTATTAGGTATGTTTGGCACAAGTAAGTCCTTCTGTGTGGAAGACGATTACTGGTCTTCAGTGCTTGTGCCAAGAGACGGAGAGGAGATATCTTTAGCTCATGTGATGAACCTTTATTCTCCCAAAATTTTCTGCGGGGGAATGATAAATTTCAGCAAACATGGCCACCATGCTCTGTTATCTAGCATAGATGATGACAATGACCGTGGATGGATGAAACAGTTTGTTCCAGTTGCCACCAACGACATCATTCCGGCAACAGCTTCATCCTTTTCGAAAGCATGGAACCGCACTCGTAAGCTCCTTGTTTAATATTTCTTTTATTAGGTATTCTTCTATACCTGTATTGATCCTCCATCTTTCGCCTGTTTTAGCAACTCGATGGGTCCCAGCGATGGTTGAAAGCTTGGACTAGTGGGTCCAGAAGATCTTGGATGTCACTACGCCTGAAATCCGCACGTGGAAAGAACTGGCCCTTAAATATGGATGGAAGGCCAAAAACCATGGTAATTTAGACTCACCTTGTTTCAGTTTTTTATGTAAAGAAATTGATTGACCCATTCTATCTTTTTTTCTAAAATCAGGTCTACCCGCGGGCTCTGTTGTTGTCCCCGAGGAAGACGTTTTGGCTGATCATGCTGACACGGCGAGGCTGCTTCAGGAGGTGCTTAGTCGAACAAGTGTCTCCGGGCCTGTTTCGGGCACAACTATTTCTTTATGGAATCTCCGGCTGGAGAACAAACAATAAAAAAGAAGACGCTCCTCCCCGGCTGGGGAAAAGAATAAGAGGGCGAAGACTGTTGCCCTGGAGTCGTCTCCGGTAGTTGTGGTGACTAGCCTTCCTCTCGAGCCGGTCATAGACATTGTGATGATCGACGATGATGGAGAAGCTAGTGATGGGGGAACTTCTCTAAATAGAAGGCGACAATCCTCATCAACTCAACAGAATGCTCAATCCATCGAGTTAGTTACACCATTCGACGACGATGTCTCGCCGCTCTTAGGGGAATATGATATGGTGGAAAATTCCAACTCCCATTTCCGTGTCCCAGTCACCGCGCCCGGTATTTTGGGGCTGAGTATCGGGTCCCTTCCGTCCTCGGCAGATGAGCAACCAATAACCAGCAGTGCATATTGCTGCAGCTGCTTCTCAGTTTTCAACTCCATCAGCTTCATCTCCATCTCCATCTCCATCTTCACCAACACCAGCAATGGATACATCATCTCCACCGGTCGCACCTGACCACGAAGAAGGTGTTCCTTTTCCCTAGTCCCAGTTCATGGGAATTTGGAGCAAAATTATGCTGCCCCTTCTGAAAGGAGGAGGAATGTTACTCTTTCGGTCTCCACCGATTGCAACTTGTTATCTCGGTCCACTGAGGTCGTTGTATTGGAGGCTCGTTTGCAGCAAAGCGAGCAAGAAGTGGAGACCCTTAGCCAATAGATTTCCCCGCTGAGGGTTCAATTTGAAGAGGCTATGGGCAAATGGATTGAAGTTCATAACGCCTTTCTTGCTGCATCTGATCGTGAGGTTGCCTCCGCTGAAAGATTGACTAACTTAGAGGAATCCTTGAACTCCAAAACTGAAGAGCTAACTGCTACGAGGGCGAAACATGCCCATCTGGAGGAGAAGCATAGGAAAAACATCGAGCATAATAGGCTTTTTGGTTCAACTATCCGCAACCTTGATCTTAGCCCAGATCCATTAGATCCGCCAGGGAAAGCCTTTCTATCGAGGTATCCCAACTCAAAGAAGAACTTAAGCGCTGAGTGACTTCCCTCGTCGTTGACAAAACTTACGCTATGTACAACATGAGGAGAAAAACCTTTGGAAGAGGCCAAAGCTGGTATCATTGAATTTGATGCTGAAATTGCTAAGGCCTGTGATCTTGAGTTGGCTGCTAAAAATGATCTCCCAGAGCCTGTTGCTTCCGGTTCTTTCGGTTCTGGTTCCAAAATTTCGGTAACTGAAAAGGAAGCGAAAAACGAAGATGTTGTACCATCGGCGGATCTATCCACTTCCCCTGGGGCGGCGAACACTTCTCTTCCTCCGGGTTTCGGAGATACACAACCCAACTTTTCCTTTCTTTTTCCAATTCTTGCATATGTGCCATTTTGGCATGTTATTTTAATAAAAACATATTTCTTCTCAAGTATTGTTTGAGTATTTCTTTCGCTTGAATATTTATGCAAGTTTTAATCTTTGCATTCTCTTCTTTTTGCTTAAGAGTTTTGCGCAAGTTTTACTGTTTGTGTCTTATTATGTGAAGCCTTGGGTGTATTTTTCCCCAAAGCATTTTGATTCAGGGCATGAGTTCTTCCGAAATCAACCCTTTTATATATAGGTTTTTTTTTATAAAAGAGGGCCCTCTTATGTTTACGGTGCTCTTGAAGAGGACGTCTCCTGTTCATTAGGGCACTAGCATTTGAAGTATTTGTTTAACTTTCAAATGACAAAGTTAATTCATCGTTCAAACAAGAAAAGAGATAAAAACAAAAGTACTTTATTTTATTCCTTCTATTTTCAAAAAGTACATAAACATTTGTTATGCTGAAGAAAGAAATCGTCATTACTTGTGGCTAAAAGGAATTGCCATTACTTGTGGCTAATTTGTACAACTTGTTTCCACGGGGCTGGCCGTGCAGTCCCAGGTCCCAATGATACAACTATGTTTTCAGTTTTTGCTTCTCAGTCGACGTGGCAGTCATTATTGCCGTATCCTCATGTCGTCCCCCCCCCCGCGCCCCAAGTGTTCGAATGCGAAGAATGTGAATTGGAACACTGGAAGCTTTATACCTTCGAGGATTCCACTAATGAATTGCTAGATAATCCTTAACTCGGTTACACATTTTACTTCCCCTCAGGAATTCATGCTATCGAGCGAAGGACTATTTAACAACCCTCTAGTGGTTTATACTTGTGAACGGTCGGGTAATCTTTGCTCGATAGTAAACTTAGCTTCCCGGTGGAATTTTGCTATAGAGCAAAAGATTATCTAACCGTCCCAGAGTGAATCTTTCCTTGTGTGTCTTGCTATTAAAGGTCTTATTGTTGCTGTTGGAGCTTTCTTCGTGGTATGCTTTCTGTTGCTGCCTTATTAAAAACCTTGCCAGAAAAATCCAATTGGGACAAAAACTGGACGAAGGAAAAAAGAGTGTAGTACATACTTTAGTTCAGGTGATGTTCATCAGTAATAATATGTTTTGAGGTGTGCCACGTTCCAGTTGCTGGGCAACTTTTTTTCCATCTTAGTTCTCTAATTCATATGAATCTTTTTTGGCGACAGCTAAAACCTGGTAGGGGCCTTCCCATGTTGGACCTAGCTTCCCTGTGTTGAGCTCCCGGGTGCTTTGAGTTATTTTCCTTAGGACCAAGTCTCCTACTTTGAAATAACGGAGGTTGGCTCTTTAATTATAATACCGCTCCATTCTCTGCTTTTAGCTGCCATTCTTATATGCGCCAAGTCCTTGCGCTCATCGAGTATCTCCAAGTTGACGAACATTGCTTCATTGTTTGATTCTTCATCTGCTTGGAAATATCTCAAGCTGGGTTCCCCTACTTCCACGGGGATTAAAGCTTCTGTCTCGTACACAAGGGAAAAGGGAGTTTCTCACATGCTTGATTTGGCCATTGTTCGGTATGCCCATAAAGCTCGGGATAATTCCTCGGGCCAATTATCTTTAGACGCTTCCAACCTTTTTTTTGAGGTTTTGTATAATCACTTTGTTCGTTGACTCCGCTTAACCATTTGTGCTCAGATGGTAGGGTGAAGATGTGATCCTCTTTATTTTTAAATCTTCGAGAACTTTGTGACTTTTGCACCGATAAATTGTGGCCCATTATCGCATGCTATCTCCTTAGGTATATCCGAACCTGCAAATTATAATTTTGCACAAGAAATCCACCACTTCGCGCCCGCCGATCTTCTGATAAGGACCTGCTTCCACCCACTTAGAAAACTAGTCAGTCAAAATCAAAAGAATCTTACCTTTTCAGGGGCCGGCGGCAATGGCCCAACAATGTCCATCCCCCATTTCATGAACGGACAAGGAGACATAACCGAATGCAATGGTTCTACCGGTTGATGTACCAGTAGTATGTAGCGTTGGCACTTATCACACTTTCGTACAAAGTCTTTGGCATCTTGTTCCATGTGGGGACAATAATATCCTACCCTTACCAATTTTAGCACTAAGGAATTTGCGCCCGAATGATTTTTGCATATCCCTTCGTGGACTTCTGGCACAACATAGTTAACTTCGAATGCCCCGAAGCATCGGGCCAACGGGCCTTGGAAAGATTTTCTATACAGTTGGCCTCTCTTGAAGCTATATCCCGCTGCTTTGTCGCGCAGCGCCCGGGACGCTTTGGAGTCTTCGGGCAACATCCCGTGCTCGAGATAATCGATGATTTCATTCCTCCAATCCCAGACCAAATTAGTCGCATTTACCTCATAATAGCTATCTGTATCCAGGACCGAGTTCATCAGTTGTACTACCGTCCTGGATTCTGATCCTTTTATTTCTGTTGATGATCCAAGGTTAGCCAATGCGTTCGCTTCTGCTTTATCTTCCTTCGGGATATGAGTAATCGGCCACTCCCGAAATCGCGCCAACAGAGCCTGGACCTTTACCACGTATTGTTGCATGCGCTCCTCTTTGGTTTCGAAGATCCCGTAGACCTGATTTACCACCAGTTGTGAGTCGCATTTGATTTCGATAACCTCAGAATCAAGTCCCCGAGCCAGCTCGAGCCCTGCAATCAAAGTCTCATACTCTGCTTCATTGTTAGTTAACAAGACCATTCTGATGTCTTGCCTTAGGGTTTCCGCAAAAGGCGTGATTAGTATTATACCAAGCCCCAATCCTTTTACGTTGGAAGCTCCGTCTGTAAATAAGGTCCAAACCCCCGATGTCGATTCCGACACCATTTCTGCCTCTTTGGTTGCCAGAGGCAGTAATCCCGAACTGAAATCGGCCACAAAGTCAGCCAAGACTTGTGACTTAATTGCAGTCCTTGGTGTATATTCTATGTCGAACTTACTCATTTCGACGTCCCATTTGGCCAATCTACCC
The DNA here is from genome assembly GCA_002018475.1 of Nicotiana obtusifolia. Taxonomy (NCBI): domain Eukaryota; kingdom Viridiplantae; phylum Streptophyta; class Magnoliopsida; order Solanales; family Solanaceae; genus Nicotiana; species Nicotiana obtusifolia. The sequence continues at coordinate 8,749 of MCJB01051001.1, forward strand.
GAGAGCTCGGGTTTGTGAAGGATGTTCCGCAAAGGGAAAGAGGTGACCACGACTATCGAGTGATATTGGAAGTAGGGCATCAGCTTCCGAGCGGCGACTACGAGAGCTAAGGCCAGTTTCTCCAAATGTGGGTAGGGAGTTTCTGCTCTCGTTAAAATTTTACTAACGTAATAAATGGGAGATTGGGTACCTTCGTCCTCACAGACTAAAACTGCACTTACTGCAACTTTCGAGACCGCGAGGTAGACTAACAACGTTTCACCTTCTTTTGGTTTCGAAAGCAATGGAGGGATTGACAAGTACTTTTTCAGATCTCTCGAAGCCTGCTGCCACTCAAGGGTCCATTCGAAATTATTTTTCTTTTTGAGCAGTGCGAAGAAACGATGACATTTTACTGATGACCAGGAAATGATTCTGCTCAAAGCTGCCAATCTCTCCGTGAGTCCTTGGACTTCCTTCACGCTTGACAGTTAGTTTGGGATGTCTTCGATGGCCTTGATCTTATCGGGGTTTACCTCAACTCCCTTTTGCGATTCTAGAAATCCCAAAAACTTACCAAAGCTGACCCCGAACGCGCATTTGTCGGGGTTAAGTTTCATATTATGCTTCCTTAGGATGTTAAAAGTTTCTTGCAGATGTTTACGGTGATCACCTACATTTAAAGAAATAACGAGCATATCGTCTATATAAACTTCCATAGTTTTTCCTTTTTGTTTTTCAAACATCTTATTCACGAGCCGTTGATAAGTGGCTCCGGCTTTTTTCAACCCGAAGAGCATCACATTATAGCAATATGTACCGAAATTCATTGTAAACGAAGTATTTTCCTGATCCTCCAGGTTCATCTTAATTTGGTTGTACCCGGAATAAACATCAAGGAAACTCATTAACTCATGTCCAGCTGTAGCATCAATCATTTGGTCGATCTTTGGCAGTGGGAACGAGTCTTTCGGGCACGCCTTATTCAATATTTATAATCTACACACATGCGAAATTTATTGTTCTTCTTATGAAATACTATTACATTTAGCTATCCAGTCTGGATACTTTACCTCTCGGATCGAACCGGTATTAAGTAAGCGAGTTACCTCTTCCTTGACGAATTATTCCTGGCTTCGGCAATAGGGCATTTATTTTATCTTACCGGAGGTATGCCGGGATCCAAACTTAACTTGTGTACGGCTACCTCCATCGGGATACCTATCATATCTGCATGCGACCATGCAAAACAATCGCCATTAGATTTAAGAAATTTAATAAAGCCAGACTTGAGCTCGGGGTGCAGTCTATCCCCAAGTGGAATCTCCTTTCTAAGAACTCTTCGAACAACGCAACGTGCTCAAGCTCTTCCGCTGTGGATTTCATTGCATCCGTCTCTTCTGGAACCAGGAAATATCTCGGCACCTAATAAAATTCTGATGTTTCTGCCCCCGAGCTAACTTCATCTAGTTGGGGAGCAGGCGCCGGTTCCTGTAATTGCTACGCCACGCGTTCCTTTCCTTTGCTACTGGAGATCGAAATTGCATTCATCTCCCTTGCTGTCGGTTGGTTACTCCTTATCTGCTTAACTCCTACGGGCATTGGAAACTTCAGCAATTGATGATATGTTGATAGTACAGCTTCATCTCGTGCAACCATGGCCTTCCCCGAATAATATTATATCCCATATCATCATCTACCACTTCAAAAAGAGTTGTTCTCATTACTTCTTCGGTGTTTGTGGGTAACAAAATCTCTCCTCGGGTTGTCACGCTCGCGAGGTTGAACCGGCGAAGAATTTTATGGCCAGAATGATGCTTCTGGTGAGTTTAGCTTTGCTCAAATACTTTCCATTGTATGACATTGGCTGAACTTCCTGGATCTACTAGAACACGTTTAATCTTAAAATCTAGCACATTTAAAGAAATTACTAGTACATCATTGTGCGGCAGCAACAATATGTCCGCATCCTTCTCTGTTAAAGTGATATCGTCTTCGGCGACTTCCCGGAACCTTTTGCTATGGGTTATTGATACTTTCGTCTTTTTTGCTGCCAAAAAGGTGACCCTGTTGATCTCATTGGTTTCGGGAACCGTGCTTCTTTGATATTTCTCATGGCTGATTCCAACTCTACTACACTGACGTTGAAATTGTATCTGACAGCTCGGGGTAGGAAGGATCTTGTGTCCTTGACGCTTCTTTATCCTAGAATGATCTATTGTTCCGATCGCGATCACTCCTTCTATCGATGGCGAACCTGTCCTCTAATCGGAAGCCTCTGCCGTGGCCTTCGGTGCGTTCGTAGGGAAAAAATCGGCCCCTCGAAGACTGTCTGTCCGTGTCGAAATCGTCTTTTGACTTTTTTTGTTCTTCTTCCGTCCTTTTTTCGATGATGGAAAGCCAACCTGATCATCTTCGATCCTTATCTTTGATTCGTATTGGTTGTGGACATCCGCCCAAGTCGTTTCCTTAAACTCAAGCAGGCTTTCCTTCAATTTTTGGGAAGCGTTTCAACTCCTCGGATTCAGTCCCTTGGTGAATACTTCAGCCGCCCATTCATCCGGGAGAGCCGGGAGCAACATTCTCTCCTTCTGGAATCGAGTAACGAACTCTCGTAGTAACTCGGACTCTCCTTGCACAACCCTGAATATATCGGCCTTTCGGGCCTATACTTTTTTGGCCCCGACATGAGCCTTGATGAAAGAGTCCGCGAGCATCTCAAAGGAGTCTATGGAATGCTCAGGTAACAGTGAATACCACGTCAAACCAGTGAATTCCGCTTCGGGATTAATTCTGGTGTCGCACTTGGCTTGTATGGAAATTGAGTATACTTCTTTGAGTCCGGACCTTTCAGCACAGGTGGTGCACCCGGGATTTGGTCCATGCGGGCTTTCACTTTCCTCATAAACTGTAAAAGTTCATTCTTGAAGGGATCGTTTTTGTTATTGGGGCCGGATTCGCTCCCCTCAGCCCCATCAAAGCCAACTTCGCCCCCCGGGGTGTTGTTGATTCGCGGGAGCGCTAGGAGGAACCGGATCTCTTCTATTTTCATTGTTCGAAGCCCCCGACGGCGCCTTCTTCAACTCCGTCATAACCTTATCTTGACGCATGAGGTGGCCTAGAATGATCGAATGTTCTTGTAGGTCCCTTACCGCGTCAACGACGTGTTCCTCCTCAGCATCATCGGGAGTTGTCAACCGAACATGTCGAGGATATTGCTTGTCATGCACCGACGTGGCGTTATTCCCCTTGTTGTGGGTGTCATTGACTGAATCCTCGAAATGAGGTTGATCCCCTCGAACCTCGGAATTGTTCATGTTGTTGACACCGTTATCTGCCATTTCTTATGATTTTTTCTGAGACAAAATAATCAAAACATGTTAGTAAATAAGACAAGGATCAACTTAATTGCACGGTTATCTAGGACCCACGGTGGGCGCCAAACTGTTTACCCGTAAAACAGTACAGTTGAATTTATACTTAGTTTCTAGACAAATGAATTAATTCGATCCTAAAATAACAAGATAATTGAAAAAATATATAACACTTAGCCTTGATAGGAAGACGAAATGACAGATATAAAGACTCTGGTAGTGAAGCCTCCGGGCGCAATAGTATAAGAACAAGAACAGAAAATAAGAAGATAAAATTGAATAGAGCTTTGAGTAGATTGTAGTATTAGTTTGCCAGAAAATTCGTGTCCTTACAATGATAATAAAGCTCACTATTTATAGCTACGTCTAGGAAATGAGGTCCTATGATCGTGCCCTTCTTTAATGTCAATTATGAGGGTCATTGATGAAGATGTAACGGTGAGCATAAATGCCAAATTCCTTGTAACGAGCAACGTACTTAATATTGTGGAATATTCTCCATTAAATGCTACTGGACGCAGAGTATTTATTGCATCCTTACAAGCGTTATTCTTTTCGGTGACAGACGGGACCGTTGCCTTCGATTTTGGCTTTCCCCATCTTGGATTCCACGTGTCCCTCTTTTTAGACGGCCACGTAGCATAACATATTTTACCCTATACACTTATCATGGTGGTGGTGATTGTTAAGCCTTAAATGCAGTGATCGACATCTTTGCCGATCACGGTCCTTGACTCTTCCTGATTTGTATTTTATCAGAGAAAAACCATATTGATTGCTCCTATTTAGAGGTGCACAGATATTTTCCGCTTTATGCATCCTAAGTTGGTAACATAGTAATGTTCTATTCCATGTATCTTGTCTTCTGTTAGTACTTTATGCTAATTGCTTTCTAATGATTTATATCATATTCAAATTACTTTATTTGAATTTAATGATACAGGAAAAGATTACGGATCGGACGTGTGGAAAAGGGAATATATAGGGAGGGTAGAAACATGTAAGTCACATATTTGAATTAATGAGTCGTCGAGGCAAGGAGCTTTCTCCACGGGAGGGTTGACAGCGAGCACTTTGACTCATGTTGCATCTTCCATTATGACTTGCTATTGTGATTTATTTTTGCTTGGATCATGCATAGAGTAAATCCACTCAATAAAAGGTTGATAAACATGTATCTCAGGATTGTTTTTCTGCGTAGGCTGTCTGTCATCTTTTGACAAATGTAGCAACATATTGCAAGGAATCTCTCTCAGCTTATCCTCCTTATGAGTTATCACATTTTAACGATTCTGATAGCTATACTGAAGCACCAAAGCACTATGAGAACATGGATTTGGAGAGTTTTGTTGTTGAGAAAGTCAATAAAAGAAATCGAAGCAAGAAATGTGGTTGATGATGAAAAGCTTTCCTTCCACAACCATGCACCTAAAGCTCTAGTAAGATCAAATGAAGGTATTTTTCTTTGGTACATTTGTAGAAGTAAATTCATATCTGTATGGATTGGGAAAGGTTGATTCCTGTATGGAGCAAAATTTACGTGCAATCATTCAGTTGAGGATTCTGCTATTATCACTTCATGAGAAAGGGCTTTGTGTTCCAAAACAAAGACAAGAGTTATGCTTCTTCCAACAGTATTTTCTAGCTATTTGTAGCGAGGATAATCATTCCTTGTAGTTATTCCAACATGAACAAGGATTTTAGTGCATCATATAGGTAGTACGCAATTTAAAGCACTATTCAGATTTACTGTGTGAACGACCAACAAAACCAGGATTTTAATTTCAGATGATATTCTCATGTTGAATTTAGTTCACATTCTATGAAATCCAGATCCAGTTGGATACAAAGCTTCATGGGACCAGAGGGGGCCCGAGCTGATTATCCCCACTCTGATTTTGGATTGGTACCTGTTATGGACGTTAGCGCAAGTTACCACCGGGTACTCTATCAAATTATGTTTCAGTTGCTGTGAAGCCAAAGAGCTTTGGGGGTTGAGTCCTTGAGTAAATGCTTGAACAACCAAATGGTCCGCAACCGGGGGCAAATCCATCCTTTCCATTTGAAATCTCGACACGAACTCCCTGAGCACTTCGGTATCTCTTTGTCTGACATTAAAGAGGTCTGATTTTCTGGTCTCGACTTTGATGGCCCCGGCATGAGCTTTTACGAAGGCATCCGCAAGCATGGCAAACGAATCAATGGAATTAGAGGGCGGGTTGTGATACCATATTATTGCTCCTTTAGACAGGGTTTCCCCGAACTTTTTCAGGAGAAGCGACTCGATTTCGTCATCTTCCAAGTCATTTCCCTTGATGGCACACATGTAGGAGGTCACGTGTTCATTCGGATTCGTGGTCCCGTTATACTTCGGAATTTCGGGCATACTGAACTTCTTTGGGATCGATTTTGGAGCTGCGCTCGGAGGGAAAGGTTTTTGGACGAACTTCTTGGAATTCAAGCCTTTCAATATCGGGGGTGCTCCTGGGATTTGATCAACCCTAGAGTTATAGGTCCCCACTTTTTTGTCGTGGTTTCCATTTTCTTTTCTCCTGATTCCACCCGTTTTTTCAGTTCCTCAAGCATCTTTATTATGAAGGCTCGATGAAGAACCTGCCCTCGATTCCAAGCTTATACTTATGAAGAACTTAAGAACAAGAAATAAAAACTTTGAACAACAAAGAGAATTGGAATAAATTATCTTGATATGCGTGTTACAATGTTTTATCAAAAGGTGACTGAAGTTTTATCAAATACTTATCTCAGCATATCATGTTTGTCTAGATTCTTAAGTAAATAGTTTATCTTCTCTTTCAGGCAGGGAAGTTCCTTCACTCTCAGTGCTTTTGAGCCTGTATTGAAGGATACTATGGAGTGATGTGTTTTGGGGATTGAGTTGAATTTGTATTATCTGTCTCTAAAGTAACTTTTTCTATCTTGCGTTACTTGAATAGCCTTTATCATCAGGACTATCATACTGCTCTAGAAAATATCCACCGGTATTTTGATTACAGATGTACTTATATCTTATCTATTACCATGTTGTATCTACATTTCAAACGTCTTTCATGTTTGCATTAATAACAACTCGCAGAATCTTTGGATGATGCTCAGTGTAGTATAATAGCAGTAGTTAGCCGGTAAAAGTTTACTCAGACACCAGCAATCTGCCAGGGAATACTGGACATGTGGTTTGAAGAATGATATTCTGTTTACTTATTCTAGGCAACCATAATGCGAGCTTGGGGCTTACCCTTGCAATTCTATGGGCATCCGAGTGATTAGACTATGACCAAGCAAGCTAATTTCTACCTGACAATCTTATCATCTATGATGGTCTTATCGTGCTTATGAAACTGTGGACTAATTAGGCCTCGGGGCAATGAGGATTTGGTTCTATCTTCAAGTTAATGGTCGATTCCTAGGATCAGTTGTGTTTTGTAAAAGCAATGCAAGAAGTTATGTTGACAAACATAAAGTTTGAGGTATCATTAAGCAATGCATAAAATTCTACAAGGTTTTTATAGATGTTGGTGTGTCCTAAATCTATTGAAAAATAAGAATTGTCCCATAGCTCATTGAAGCAATACTAATTTAAGGACGGTTGGCCTAGTGATCGGTAAAGTGGGTGAGAACCATGAGGTCTCAGGTTCAAATTCCAGCAGAGAAGAAAAACCCGATGAGATATTTTCCTATCTGTCCAAGCTTTGGTGGATAGAGTTGACAGGTATCTCGTGTAATTAATCGAGGTGCGCATAAACTAGCCCAGATACCATGATTTTCAAAAAAATGAAATAGAGAGAGAAAATTGCGGGGCTTGGGGGTGGGTTAAATGTGTCATGATCATTATTTCTAGTGTGAAATTAAGAAAAAATTCTCATTACTTAATTTTTTTAACAATTTACGAGAGATGTTCCTTATATCGGAGTCTTAGGCTACATACTTCTCTATGCTAATAAGGTAAGTAAATATTCCGTAATCAAAATAAAGATTATCCTACAGTATTCTATATAATATTCTAAGTTTCTAAAGGATCGCCTCAAACTCAAAGTCAAAGCGGAGAGACCAACTTGATTTGCCTATATTGGAATAATAGAAATTTGACGTTGAAATCTCGTTGGGATAGTGCACAATTACAAAAAAGTGGTGCTAGAGTCCTTTCCTCCGAAAAGTCATTGGTAAGTACACAATGAAAGAGAGCTTCTTTCGCTACTATGTAACTGAAGAGTTTGAGAGTACGCAGTGAATTTATCCGCCACAGAAAAAGGAATTTATTCTCGACCATATAAAAAGGATATGGTATTGTAAATTTACTTAAATTGCATAACACTGACAAATAATTCAAGGTTTATAGGAGGGCACTGATAGCATAGAAGTTAGTAGCATCTATTGGTATGATCGTTCATGCCATCAGAATGATCGCCATGAATGATCCTAAAGAGAGGAGCATCACCTTAATAGTTGTCGTAGAGAAGAGCGTCGCTTGGATGGCCATCCGGAGACTAATGATGCCGGTTGTCGAAGAGAGGAGCGGTGTTGGATACAAGGAAGAAGAGAAGAAGAACAATGGCTGGGGGCAACACATATTGTCCAGCACAATATGTGTTGTACAATAAGAAGAGAAGAAGAGAAGGAAGCAGAGAAGAAGAACAATGGCTGGGGGCAATACATATTGTCCAGCGCAGCCTGCCAGTAGCTTAAGTTATTTGAATCTCTACCAAAATTGTAAAGGCTATGGTACCATGTGAAAATAAGAAAAACTTCTCATTAACTCGATTTTTCTAAAACAGTTTGCGAAAAAGTGCTCCTAATAAAGGAATCTTATGCTTCGTACAATATGGTAATAATCAATCTCCATACTAGAGTGTATATTATCTTTAAAAATAAAATGTGAGAAATTAAAATTATATTACAGTTAACTTGTAAATAAACCGATATTACAGTTAAAATATTTAAAACTTAGGACGTGCTAATATTAAGATTTGTAACAAAAAATAAATTAATTCCTTTAATAACAAATTAGTATTAAGTTTTTGAAATAACTTATTAGACTAAGAATTCAATTCAATTCTTTTCCTAATTTATCATATAAATAGAATTATTTTTCAAGTTGACATACTTGAAGCAAAAATGATAAAATAGTTGAAGAGAGCTATGTTGCTCGGTCTCTTTAAAAATATCGTCAGATGCGTGTCAGATCCTTCAAAAGTAATGCATTTTGAAGGATCACACACAGGTGCGGCACATTTTTGGAGATTCCGAACAACATAGGAGAGGAAAAAGCATTCTAAATGAGTCATCATTAATTAATTTTCTTTCTTTTACATTCATTCCAACAGATGACAGCTTATTTGCTGTAAAAGTATTAACTCAATATTATTCACTTGTTGACTTTACATTGTTACTTATTAATTTCTTTCTATGAGTTATATAACCAACCTCTTCGTTCACAAATCTCTAAATTTGAAGTAATCAACTAACGCAGAATAGAAAACAACACGGTGAAGACATCATACAAATTCTCAGCAAAGAGAGTTAACGTTGGGCCTCCTACATTGCCTTAGTTCGACTAAGATCATGTCGAAACCCCCCAGCTCCCTGTCCGTATTTCCTGGCTCTAGAGATATGACCATACATAAATTCAGTATAGGCTATTAATTATTCATGTTAACATCCAGGCTATTTTATTTTTTTTAACATCCAGGATCATTGCATTGGTACTTGTGATCTCTGCATAGCCAAGTGCGGAAAATTTTCGAAGGCAATACCCATTTGTCTTGCCACCTTCTTTAGCACACCAATTTAACAAAGCAAATACAATTTTGCAAATGATAAATCAAATTAAAGTCGAAGAAGCTAAAGTTTCCAGTCATTAGCCAGTAGGAACACAAGACAAAGACAAACTGGGATGACCCAACATGTCATCTTTAATTTTAAATATTCATTTATGTGTTTAGAGTCCTCGAATAGAACCTTTCAGCATTCCTCGACTTGTGAGTGCAGTCCGTAAATTTTTCCGAAAAATTTTATGTGAAAAATTGATTATAATGTGAAATTGGGCTTCAAAACTCATTTGAGTTGACTTCGGTCAACGTTATGAGCAAACAGATCCGGATCAGTATTTTGACAGTTCTGATAGGTCCGTATCGTGATTAGGGACTTGGGCGTATGCGCAGAATTTAATTTGGAGGTCCCTAGCTTGGAGACAAGGAGTGATATTTCCTTCCAGACCGCTGTGAATATTGCTAGGAAGATCGAGTTAGTTCATGCTCAAAAGAGAGGGCCAGTGTCAGATAAGAGGCCCCGTCATTCCGGTAATTTCAGAGGCGCCCCATCTGGAGACAGGGGTACTTATGGTAGGGGTCATCCTCCCAGACCATTTTATTCAACACTTTAGGCATCTCACGGTGCTTCAGGGAGTCATGGTCCTATTATGCGTTACTCTGGGCAGCCAACATTTAGTGCACATGCAGCTCCTATCAGTGCACCACCGCTCCAGAGTCACTACAGCGGTTATCCGGCCCGTTCGGGTCAATTTCAACTTTAGCAGTCACAGCAGTAGGACGGGTGTTATGAGTGTGGGAACAATGGTCACATCAGGAGATATTACCCCAGGTTGTTGAGCAACAAATCTCAGTAGGATTCTCGTGCCATCATACCGGCACCGGTTGCTCCACCACCTGCACAGTCAGCTAGGGGTAGGGGTCAGACAGTTAGAGATGGAGGCCAGCCAGTTAGAGGCCGTCCTAGGGGCGCGGTTCAGAGTGGTGGGGCCCAGCCCCAATTTTATGCTTTTCCAGCTAGGCCTGATGCCGAGTCATCCGATGTCGTGATCACAGGAATTGTTCCAGTTTGCCATAGAGATGCTTCAGTTCTATTTGATCCAGGATCTACTTATTCCTATATGTCCTCCTACTTTACTTTATATTTGGTTATGCCTCGTGATTCTTTGAGTGCTTGTGTGTGTGTGTCCACACCGGTGAGAGATTCTATTGTGGTAGATCATGTCTATCGTTCGTGTATGGTTACTATTAGGAGTCTTGAGACTAGCGTGGATCTTCTACTTTTTGATATGGTGATTCTGATGTCATATTGGGTATGGATTGCTTGTCACCCTATCATGTTGTATTGGATGGTTACGCCAAAAACATTACCTTAGCTATGCCGGGGTTACCTCGAATAGAGTGGAAAGGGACTCTTGGCCATTCCACCAGCAGAGTTATCTCTTATGTGAAAGCTCGACGTATGGTCGAAAAGGGTTGTCTAGCTTATTTGGCTCATATTCGCCATTCTAGTGCAGATATTCCTTCTATGGATGCAATTCCAGTTGTCCGTGAGTTTCCAGATGTATTTCTTGCAGATTTGCCGGGGATACCACCCGATAGAGATATTGACTTCTGTATTGATTTGGCTCCGGGTACCCAGCCTATTTCTATTCCACCATACTGTATGGCCCCGCCGTAGTTGAAGAAATTAAAAGAACAATTACAAGAATTGCTTGATAAGGGCTTCATTAGACCTGCTGTCTCATCCTGGGCTGCGCCCGTGTCGTTCGTGAAGAAGAAATATGGGTCGATGAGAATGTGTATAGATTATCGACAGTTGAACAAGGGTACTATCAACAACAAGTATCCATTACCAAGAATTGATGACTTATTCGATCAGCTTTAGGGTGCCAAGGTATTTTCAAAGACCGATTTCAGGTTTGGTTACCATCAGTTGAAGATTAGGGCATCTGATGTCCCTAAGACAGCTTTTTGGACTCGGTATGGGCATTACGAATTCCTAGTGATGTTATTTGGGCTAACAAATGCCCCAGCAGCATTTATGGATTTGATGAACCAGGTGTTCAAGCCCTGTTTGAATTTTTTGTGGTTGTATTCATTGATGATATCTTGATTTACTCCAGCAGTCGAGAGGAGCATGAGAAGTATCTTCAGATTGTGCTTAAGACGTCAAAAAATAATCAGTTATATGCCAAATTTTCAAAACGTGAATTTTGGTTAGACTCAGTTGCCTTTTTGGGGCATGTAGTATCAGCTGAAGGCATAAAAGTGGATCCTAAGTAGATTGAGGTAGTTCAGAATTGGCCTGGACCTACTTCAGCTATAGAGATCCAGAGTTTCCTGGGTTTGTCAGGTTATTTCGTCGGTTTGTGGAGGGGTTTTCATCCATAGCATCCCCACTAACCAAATTGACCCAGAAGGGTGCCCCATTCAGATGGTTAGACGAGTGTGAGTTGAGCTTTCAGAAGCTCAAGACTGCTTTTACTACGGTGCCAGTGTTGGTATTACCCACAGGTTCATGATCTTCTTATACAGTGTATTGTGATGCATCTGCGTTGGGCTTGGTGCAGTATTGATGCAAGATGGCAGGGTGATTGTATATGCGCCGCGGTAGTTGAAACTTCACGAGAAAAATTATCTTGTTCATGACTTAGAATTGGAAGCCATTGTTCATGCGCTGAAGATTTGGAGGCACTACCTTTTACGGTGTCTCGTGTGAGGTATTCACTGATCATCGTAGTCTAAAATATTTTTTCAAACAAAAAGATCTCAATTTGAGGCAGAGAAGATGGTTAGAGCTGTTGAAAGACTATGATATCACTATTTTGTATCACCCTAGAAAGGCCAATGTGGTGGCCGATGCTTTGAGTAGAAAGGTTGTGAGTATGAGCAATCTTGCGTATATTCCGGTTGGTGAGAGGTCGTTAGCTTCAGATGTTCAAACATTGGCTAATCAGTTCGTGAGGTTAGATGTATCAGAGTCCACTCAGATTCTAGCTTGCACAATCGCTCGGTCTTCCTTGTATGAGCGTATTAGAGAGCGACAATATGATGATCCTCATTTTCTTGTCCTTAAGGACACGGTGCGGCATGGTGGTGCCAAGCAGGTTGTTGTGGGGGAAGATAGAGTTCTGTGGATGCAAGGTCGTATTTCTGTGCCAAATGTGGATGGGTTTCATGAATTAATTCTTGAAGAGGCCCACAATTCCCGTTATTCCATTCATCCGGGTTCCACCAAAATGTATCAAGATTTGCGGCAATATTATTGGTGAAGGAGAATGAAGAAGGATATAGTTGCATATCTAGCTTGGTGTTTAAATTGTCAGCAAGTAAAGTACGAACATCAGAGACCTGGTGGTTTGCTTCAAAAGTTAGAAATTCCTGAGTGGAAGTGGGAGCGTATCACTATGGATTTTGTTGTTGGGCTCCCACGGACTCAGAGAAAATTTGACGCGGTATGGGTCATTATGGACAGGTTGACCAAGTCAGTACATTTTGTTTTAGTAGCAGTTACCTATTCTTCAGAGCGGTTAGCGAAGATTTACATCCGCGAGATTGACCGCCTTCACGGTGTGCCCGTGTCTATCATTCTTGATCGAGGTACCCAATTCACCTCGCACTTCTAGAGGGCTGTACAGCGTGATTTAGGCACGCGGGTTGAGTTGAGTACAACATTCCATCCTTAGACAGACGGACAATCCGAGCACACTATTCAGATATTGGAAGATATGCTTCGCGCTTGTGTTATAGACTTTGGAGGTTCTTGGGATCAGTTTATGCCACTTGCAAAATTTGCCTATAACAATAGCTACCAGTCGAGCATTTAGATGGCTCCATATGAAGAATTATACGGGAGGCGATGTCGTTCTCCAGTTGGCTGGTTTGAACCGGGAGAGGCTCAATTGTTGGGTACCGATTTGGTACAGGATGCCTTGGATAAGGTCAAGATTATTCAGGATCGACTTCGGACAGCTCAGTCTAGGAAAAAGAGTTATGCCGACCGTAAAGTTCGTGATATTGCATTCATGGTTGAAGAAAGAGCATTGCTCGGGGTTTTACCTATGAAAGGTGTACTGGGATTCGGAAAGAAGGGCAAGTTGAGCCCTAGGTATATCGGACCATTCGAAATTCTTGAAAGGGTGGCTGAAGTAGCTTACATGCTTGCACTACCACCTAGTTTATCAGTAGTTCATCCGGTGTTCCATGTGTCTATGCTCCAAAAATATCATGGTGATCTGTCCCACATGTTAGATTTCAGCTCAGTCCAATTGGACAAGATTTGACTTATGAGGAGAAGTCGGTAGCTATTCTAGCCCAGCAGGTCCGACAGTTGAAGTCTTAAAGTTATCCTTCAGTTCAGGTGGAATGGGGAGGTCAGTCGATTGAGGAAGCTACCTTGGAGTCCAAGTCGGACATGCAGAGTAGATATCCACACCTTTTCACCAGCTCAGGTAATTTTCTAATTCCGTTCGAGGACGAACGTTTGTTTTAGAGCTGGAGAATGTGAAGATCCAAAATGTCACCTTTTATTTTAAACATTCATTTTTGTGTTCAGAGTCCTCAAATAGTACCTTTCAGCATTCCTCGACTTGCGTACACGGTCCGAAAGTTTTTCCAGAAAGTTTTTATGTGAAAAATTGATTATAGTGTGAAATGGAGCTTCCAAACTCATTTGAGTTGACTTCGGTCAATGTTTTGAGCAAACGGACCCCGATCGGTATTTTGACAGTTTCGGTAGGTCCGTATCATGATTTGGGACTTGGGCGTATGCCTAGAATTTAATTTGGAGGTCCTAGTTTGAGTTATCACCATTTATTGAAAATTGAAAGTTTGAAAGCTTAAAGATTCCAAAGTTTGACTGCAGATTTGACTTTATCGATATCAGAGTCGGAACTCGATTTTGGAAATTAAAATAGCTCCGTATATCATTTATGACTTGTGCGCCAAATTCGAAGTCATTCCGGATTCGTTTATTACGTTTCGACACGAGTATTATAAGTTGAAAAGTTTGAAACTCAAAAGTTCAAATCAAGGTGTGAATTGTAATTTCGGCATTCTTTAACGTGATTTGAGACCCCGAATTAGCCCGTATTATGTTACGAGACTTGTTGGTATATTCAGACGGAGTTCCGAGTACCCCGAGTGTGATTCAGTCAAAATCAGATCAAATTTTGGACTTAATCAAATTCTGGAATTTGCAGCTTTTGGTGTGTTTGCTTCTGCGAAGCCTTGGCCGCAGAAGCATGAAGTCCGTCGTAGAAGCAGAAGCAGAGGAGCTGGGCAAGAAGCTGCAGAAGCGAAAAAATGGACGCTTCTACGAGTCCATAGAAGCGTACATTGCGTTCGCAGAAGCAGAAGGCAGCGCAGATGCGCATTTGGCATTGCAGAAGCGATTTTAGCAGAAGCGAAAATGCCTTCGCAGATGTGAGGATTCAGCTGGCCAACAATTCTTCATAGAAACGGCATTTTCAGTCGCAAAAGCGACGCCGCAGATGTGGCCATTTCGTCGCAGAAGCGAAAAATTGACAGAAACATAAGGAAATGAAAATCAGTCATTACGCCATTTTTGTTTGAGTTTTAAAACCTCAATTTTTGGGCGATTTAGAGGAGTTTTTTACGACTTCGGACTGGGTAAGTGTTCCTTATCATATATTGATGATATTTCATAAATTCATGTCTATATTCATCATTTATTTTGGATTTAAATGGAAGAAATTGAAATTTTTGTAAAACTTTTCAAAAACGAAAATTTAGGATTTGAAGGTCCATTTGACATCGGAATTTGGTAATTTTTGTATGATTGGACTCGTCTCGCAGGGGTGTTCAGATTTCGTGGGTTTTCCGAGATTCGAGACGTGGGCTTACTGTTAATTTTTTTGAGATGAATTTCGGATTTTAATTCGAAAAATTAGTAATTTCATTTGGAATTAATTCATACGATTCGTGTTGAGTATATTGAATTGTGTATGACTGGATTTGAAACATTCGGACACCAATTCGTGAGGCAAAGGTTTATTAGATTCTTGAATTTGGTTGCGAAGCGAAGTAAGTCTCGTAGTTAACATTGGCTTGAGGGAATAGAACCCTTGAATTAATTGTTACGTGAATTTCATGTGTAACGGCGTATAGGTGAGGTGACGAGTGTCTATATGTCGTCAAATTGATTGTTTGCATATTTATCTGAAAATCATAAATTATTTTAAATCATGAATTAATTATTATATAAATTATTCTCTCATATTCCTTGTCCAATATTATGTTTTGAATTCATGCTGTAATTACTACATGCTTATTTGACTTATGCGTCTTAATTGCTACTTGACAATTTACATATTAAATAAATTGCCTATTTTCTCCCTGATTTCCATAATTAATTGCTAATTGTCATTATTTGTTTCCTAAATAAATCATAATTGTTGTATGTTTATTGCCTAATAATCTCTTATTAAATGTGGTATTTATTGAAGTATTTTCTTACATTTTAGAGTTGTTAAATTATATTATTGAAGCGGATTGCACGCCGCAACGGAAATAAAAATGAATATATTGCGCGAATGGGTTGCACGCCGCAACGGATTATATGTTAAGTTTATATTGTTCGAGTGGGTTGCATGCCGTAACGAAAATTTATTGAAAGATTATATTGTTGGAACGGGTTGCACGCCGCAACAGAATGAGAAAAGAAATAATTGGTTGTGACTGTTTAAATAATTTTAATTATCGATATGATTTACCTGTCTTACTTCTATTCCTGTTATTATTATTAATTATTGCGTACAGGTTAATGTAAGCGACCTGCTTTAGCCTCGTCACTACTTCGTCGAGGTTAGGCTCGGCACTTACAGAGTACATGGGCTTGGTTGTACTCATACTACACTCTGCACTTCTTGTGCAGATACCGGAGTTGGTCCCAGCGGCGTACTGTAGATTTGCTTGGATTCGCCTATCAAAGAAAACTTGAGGTATAGCTGCACGGCGTTCGCAGCTCTGAAGTCCCCTTCTACTTTATCTTAGTTGTGTGTTTTCTTTTAGACAACTTTATTTTATTCAAACCCTTGTATTATTCTAGAAGCTCGTGCACTTGTGACTCTAGTTCTAGGATGGTATTTAGACATCGTTATTGTTTTGGCATGTTCATTTAAATTCAGATATTATTCCGATTGTTGGTTTTTTTTACTATTTATTTAAGATAATTGTTAAAAATGTTAAAATTATTTTAAAGTTGGCTTGCCTAGCAAGTGAAATGTTACGCGCCTTCACTGTCCCGAAGGTGAGAATTTCAGGTCGTCACACAAATGAAGATCATTGGAGTAGGATCTGCATCTCTTCTTGACTTAATCTTGCTGCCTCTTCCTTATATCTATATCTATATCTATATTAAAAGCACGAATGCGCTTAGCGAAATATTATTCGCCCTTTTACCCTTTAAAAGTATATTATATATTCAATAAACTAGTAATTTAAGTTATTTGCCTAAAATTTAGGGCATCAAAATTAATTATATTATGTATATTAAATACTTCCTTATTTAAAATAGGTATTAATCCTAATTTATAGGACTTCAAAATCAATTACTACATTTTACCTTAAAGAATCATTAAAAGAAAGAAATAACCACAAACATACTTTTACCACGTTTGTTTTCCCATTCCTTTTTTAATTAGAGATAATGTGCCTATTATATTTCAAATTGTAGAATATTTAATAAAATACCTACAACAAAAGACTAAGACTTAAAACTACATTATATTTTTTCCTACTTCAAACTTGATCTTTATAAACAAAAAAGAAAATCTGAAGTCCCTCCAAATTAATGTTAATTACTATTAAAAAAAACTTCATTTAATAAGTCAGTTAATTATTTTTATAATTTTTAGAAGTTTAAAATTAATAAAACTTTTATTTATCAATTTTTTTTTCTTATTTGGACTGAAAGTCCTAATATTTACACTTTTAAATAATAAAATTTTACTTTTTATAGATCTTGTACTTAAATTATGCGGGTTGTGTTATGCATCCAACAACCCTTTTTTTTAATTCTAATTCTAAATCATTCTCGGGAATAAATATGTCATGGATGAGTCTTCTTTCAATTATTAATTCTCTCACAAGCTTGATTTAGTAGCCTTTTAAATATTTTTTTAATTTTCCATTTCTATTTAGTTTGATTTTGTGATCATATAAAAATTGTAAATTATTAGTTGCTAAATTATATATTTTAAGTTCTATCCTTCAGCACTATTTAGGTCTTTAAGGACTTGTTCTTGCTGAAACTGAAAAGGAAGCATGATAACTTGTGAAAATAAAGTTATAATATTATTAAACTGAAATAAATTTTAAGTTGAATTATTGACTTATGATTGAGGATTTTTATGAGACCTTCTTTATTTATTGCGTTATTATACACGATTAATATATATATATATATATATATATATATGATCGTCTTCAGGGATTTATACTTTTATTTTATTATTTAAAAATAAATTTTAAATAAATTAGTACTCATTGAAATAGAATACCCGTGTATCATGCATACCTTGAGACTAGTAATATTTAATAATGGGTAGCATCATTTTATTGGTGGTGACGGGTTCAGTAATTTTTCATTTTTGACATGTGGGGTGTATGCTTGGCCGTTAACTACATACCACCAATAATGATATATTATTATTTTTTTCATCGTTGAAACTTATATTTAACACTTTCGTTTTCAACATGTGTAAAAATTTCAAATTTACTCTAGGAGACAACTGATATTAATATGAAATGAATGAGCTTATATTTAACTTATCCTCAATGACTGAGATGTATTACTCCCTGCCAGATTCCCCACATCCTTATCTTCTCCATTGACAAAATACTGCTTGCCATTACTCTCGTATAGTTTCTGGAAAAGCTTATAACTTTCCTACAAAACACAAAGAGAACGAAAGCTAGTTTGAAAGAAGATAAAAACCTCAATCAAATGGATGTCCTTGAATTTTCTCTTTCTCTATTGATTATTATAATGTGTTTCACTTATTCTACATGGTGGTACCTTACAAAAAGATGGTGCAAAAGCTCAACACCAACAAATTGGCCTCTCTTTGGAATGTTACCAGGGCTTATTCGGAATGCTCATCGTATCCATGATTTTGTAACTTCCATTCTTGTGGAAACTGGGGGTACATTTGAGTTCTATGGTCCTGTGCTTACCAATTTGAATATGTTAGTTACTAGTGATCCTGCAAATATTCACCATATCCTTAGTAAAAATTTCTCAAACTATCCAAAGGGTCTTGAATTCCAAAAAATATTCGATATTTTAGGAAATGGAATCTTTAATGTTGATTCCGAATTATGGGAGATCCATAGGAAGACCACCATGTCTTTAGTGAGTCATGCCAAGTTTCAAACTCTTTTAGAGACGAACATGTGGGATACTATTGAAAAAAGGCTCCTACCAATTCTTGATATTTTTGCAGAACAAGGCACGCCATTTGATTTGCAAGACATTTTTCAGAGATTCACTTTTGATGCTATTAGCAAATTATTACTTGACCATGATCCAAAAAGTTTATCTATTGGTTTGCCTCATGTTTCATGTGAAAAAGCGTTCAACGATATTGTGGATGCACTTTTATATAGACATGTTTTACCAAAAGGCTGTTGGAAATTGCAAAGATGGCTTCAAATTGGAAAAGAGAAGAAGCTCATTCAAGCATGGGAAGCTTTTGATCAGTTTCTATATCCTTGCATTTCACGTAAGCAAGAAGAGTTGATGAACAAAATAATCAAAGACGAGGACTTCGACTTATTTACTGCCTATATCAAAGCATACAATTTATGGAAGAACGGAGATAACACGGGTAATGTACAAGAATTTTTGAGAGATACTTTCTTAAATTTGATGTTTGCTGGGAGAGACACTACAAGTGCAGCTATCACTTGGTTTTTTTGGCTCTTAGCTGAAAATTCCTTGGTAGAGACAAGGATTAGGGAAGAGATTCAAGAACAATTGCAACTGAAAGAAGATGAAAACCTCAAGTTTTTCAATATAGAAGAAACACGAAAACTGATCTATCTACATGGTGCGTTGTGTGAAACTCTTAGGCTATTTCCATCAGTTTCTTTGGAGCATAAAGTTCCACTTGAATTTGACATCCTCCCAAGTGGTCACTGCGTCAATCCAAACACGAGAATTGTGCTCTCATTCTATACAATGGGGAGAATGGAGACTATATGGGGAAAAAATTGTTTAGAATTCAAGCCAGAACGATGGATTTCAAAACAAGGAAAGATCAAACACGAACCATCTTTTAAATTTCCAGCATTTAATGCTGGTCCAAGAACTTGTCTAGGGAAGGAAATGGCATTCATTCAGATGAAAATGATAGCAGCCACCATCATATACAATTACCATATCCAACTAGTGGAAGCTCAAACCATTTCTCCAAGTGCTTCTATAATCGTTCAAATGAAACATGGGTTGAAAGTTAGACTAGTCAAAAGGGTTAATCTTGATCCAAATAAAAAGACATGATGTTTGAATCTTACTCTACTTATATTTTTCAGAGAATTCGAATGATGTTTTTCTTTTCCTTTATCTGCTTGAAGTTTGCTTACTGTTTAGATGGATTCCACCCTTCAGTTTTTATTTTCTTTTTCAAGGTATAAAATCTTGTCTTCATCTTAGTTATCTACTTCATCTATAATTGTGGATCATGCCCAGCTAATGCAGGTCAAGTCATTACTCTTCAGTTCGCACCTGTTTTTTCTTTTGCTCTTTTGGTCCTAGATGAGCCACGCCTCTGAAATGAGTGGTCCAGCAAAGTAAGATTTAATATGCAATCCAAAAAATGGGGACCTCCAAGACTTCCGTCACTAAGGGTGAAAGGGCATAGAAGATTCAAATAGTTGATTTTTTTTGCAAAATGTATTTCGATAGAACTAATTATAATGGGCTACGCCAGCCTCATTTATCGGAGGAATTTACACAGAATACAATATTTTTAAGATTTATTTAAATAAATTACAACTATTTACAAAAAATATATAAAATACAACTTATTGTCATTTTTGAACTTTCTAATTAAATTAATATACCACTTTAATAGCCCTTAAATGTCTCATTTTAAAACTTGAAAATAGGATTAGGGATTGCTTTCACTTTAATTTTATCAAATCTTTTATCTCCTTCGTACTAGCCAAGGTGGCTAACTATGCAAATAGTTGACATTTATGTTCCAGGTTGCGTGCCTACTGCTGAGGCCCTTCTGTACGGAATTCTTCAACTGCAGAAGAAGATTAATAGACGTAAGGATTTCCTTATACTAACTATGGATATTGTATATTAATAATATATATTTGGTATAAGATACGAATATACATAACAAATATGATATATTATTGCTAATAAATAATACTCCTTCCGTTTTAATTTATGTGAACGCATTTGACTGGACTCGGAGTTTAAGAAAAGAAAGAAGACTTTTGAATTAGTGGTATAAAATGAGGCACATATATTTTGTGTGGCTATAAATCATTGCATAAACGTAAATTGTTTTCAAATAGGGAAAGAGGTCATTCTTTTTGGCACGGACTAAAAAGGAAATAGGTTCACATAAATTAAAACGGAGGGAGTATATGAATATGTGCGAGTGTGTGTGTGTGTGTGTATTGCTCCAAATATAAAATATATGTGATGTATACTATGTATACATAATATATGTTGAATATTAATTTACCAAATGTAAAATGTATTATTATACACACATATAAAACAAATAAATGCAAAGTATTCCTACATGAAGAATGAAATTGAAACAATAAATGTTCCCAAAATGGAGTATGTACCTATTTTTATGGATGATATAGCATTGGTCATGAGATAGGAGTAGTGTTTATAGTGTCAACTTAATGTGTTTGTAGTGATAATCACTAATTAATAAATTGGAGAATTTTTAGGGACTAATTAAGGATACTTCTAGAATGGGACTCTTCGTTAATAAAGAATTTACCATGTTTTTAGACTATATCTTTTATATATTTGTTGTAGGATTTGTTATTCTAATATTAGTTATAGATTATGAAATATAATATAAATCCGTAAGTAATTGTAAAAATTTCCCCATTTATTGCCCTTACTATTAGGGGTGTCAATAGTTCAGTTCGGCCGGTTATTTTATAAAATTTGTACCATACCAATTTTTCAGTTATTCTATTATGTATAACCAAAATTAGACTTTTCGAAACCGTCTCAATCATGTCGGTTTCTCTTTAGTATCCGTACGGTTCGGTTAATTTTCGGTAATTTTTAAATATCATGTAAAATTCACCAGTTGAAGTAGAATGCAATAACGTACATTCTTTTATAGGACTTAGCAAAACTCTCTAGACATTTTTACTGTTTAAAGGGTGATGAATTAAAATAAATGAAAGATGACTAGAGTATAGATCCATCAAGTATTCTACAATAACGTAAAATAAACCAAGCAAAGGCAAAGAAAATATAAATCACACGAGTGGAAAGATATTAACCAAGCTGAGACTTAAAAATAAAGTCTATAGAAGATTAAATATTCAAAAAGATAAATTTAAATTATATGAAAGAAAACATATTCAATACATTGTAGTTTACTACTCCTAATTGCTAGAATACTTTGTGTCTTGCTAATAAAGATACTTGAAATAACTTAGTTTAAGTAGAAGTAGCATAATTGATGATCTTCCCCGGTCCATAAGTGATAATTTGTTCATTGTTTAACATAGAAAAAAAAACAAAAAAGAAAAAAAGAAAAAAAAAAACATAATAGAATTGCTTGATGCTTAATCTTTTTATTCTCGTAAAGGTATGGCTCAAGTTGAGGAGAAAGAGGTCAAATATTCTTCAGTTTATTTATAATTTTAGTTTTAGGGTAGAAGAGAGAGTGAAAGTATGAAAAATTAGAGTCTAATACATTATTTTGTATAAAATTGGTAATTTATATATGGACTTGTAATAAATTAAAACTTCAATAGCGAGGGTAAATAAATTTTAAAATTAATATAGATAAGTAAATGTGATGGGGTCATCACTTGTTTTATATTGAATTCAGTGTTCTGAGGCTTAAAAACCTCCTTTTTACCTCACCTCGATTTGCGTATGCAGTCTGTATAATTTTTCAAAACGTTTTATGTGGAAAGATTAAAATGTGAAATAGAGCTTTAAAACTCAAGTGAGTTGACTTCCGTAAACATTTTTAGTAGACGGACCTGTATAAGTGTTTTGATAGTTCAAGTAGGTTCATGTCGTGACTTAGAACTTAGGCATATACCCGGAATCAAATTTTGCGGTCTCGAGCTCAAGTTATAGCCATATTTGAATGTCATACTAATTTCAATATTTGAAAGCGAAAGCAATTTCCTAATTCACGTGCCCTCTATCATCAATAGAATTTCAAAGTCATAAAAACTCTTTTAGTTTTTCTTATTACTATGACTTAATCCTTACTTTAAGTTCTTCAAAAAAAAAAAAAACCATTCTTTATGTGCATGCATGGGTTTATAATTTTTCTCTCAATATAATAGTTAAAAGGGGGTCTCCTTTCTGCGGTAGGTATCTCTTTAAATATTTTACTTTCACACGAATTAGTTTCATTCATTTAAGAACTCTTTACCCATCAAACTGCAACTATTCCTTTTGTTACTTATCCACTCCCCATTTTTTTTATCACCCCAATCAAGAAAACTTATCAATGGAATTCAAGAATCTATCTTTTCGTTTTCTTTTTGCTCTCTTCCTTATTCTTTTCTCGACTTTCCCTCTCATTTTCATCCCCCAAACAAAATGGTGAAGTACAAAAGAGCCACCGACAGAGTTCATCACTGGCTAGTAGTATTATTCAATCATCATTTTCCACATCTTTTAACTTCAAATTCTCAGGACAAGTAGGTACAATTGTACCTCAGCTACACGTGAAACCAATACAATCGAACCAGTGGTCAATACTAGGAATCATCCCTGGCCTGAATGGGTAGCTTTCGTGGACCGTTTGAAAAGCAAAGAATACTTCACTGGAAGTAACAGTGAAGACGGTGATGGGAGTTTATACACGGATATGACTGTTAAAAGATGCTTGTCTTAACTTCTCTCGTGACCGTTCCGACATTTTTAAACGTTTCAAGGTTGGGAACGTCCCGTTAGCGAGGTTACACTTTCTTCAACTCGCGATCATCAATTTTCAGTGCCTTTGACGCTTGTGAAGTATCACCAAAGATTTGAAGCCTTCGTATACAAAGTTTCAAGGCGAATCTTTGTTGAAATCTTAAATTTGGTTGCAAAGCGAGGTAAGTATCCGGTCTAATCTTAGCTTGAGGGATTAGGAATTGTGTCTTATCTGTTAATTGCTTCTTGTTGAGTACGACGTATAGGCATGGTGACGAGTATCTATACGTTGGTGTCAAGCATGACCGTGAGTCTTAAATGGATAGTTGTTGTGTTCTTAAATAATACTACGAAAGCCTTAATTGATGATTCTCGATGTTGAGCAAGCATTCAGTTTATTTATCGTGGACTTTAATTATAACTGAGTATTGGCATTAGTTGAGTTGAGTAGAAGTTGAGTTAAGATTGGTTATAGCTGATTCTCCCTTGTCGGGATGTTTGCTTTGATATTATTGTTCCCTTGCTGGGAAGTTATTATATTGCTTTTGTTCCCTTGCCGGGATTTCTTGTGATTGTTGTGATGACTTGTAAACGGGAGCGGGTGGTACGCCTACCACAAAATGTGATGTAAATGGGAGCGGGTGGTACGCCTACCACAAGATATAATGAAATGGGAGCGGGTGGTACGCCTACCACAAAATGTGATGAAGTGGGATCGGGTTGCACGCCTGCAACAAGATATAATGAAATGGGAGCGGGTGATACGCCTACCATAAGATATGAGAAATGGGATCGGGTTGCATGCCTGCAACAAGATGTAACTGAAAGTGAAAGTTGCTTGTGTTTCTCGTTATTCGTGTTAGAAGTTAAATTGTAGTTTCCTTATTATTCTTTGATGATCTGTTTATTCTGCTACCCCGAAGCATGTTTCCCTTCCCCAGCTTTAATTGTTTA
>MCJB01051001.1:33385-48295 GCA_002018475.1 Nicotiana obtusifolia
TATATATATATATATATAAAACTGCACAGGTCTATCTGGAGTCTGGTCCTAGCCTCGTCATTACCTCGCCGAGTTACTCCAGGCACTTACCAGCACATGGGGTCAGTTGTGCTGATACTACACTCTGCACTCTTTTGTGCAGATCCCAGTGCTGCAGATTTCGGACCGTAGTGAGCTTCCAGCTTCTTGCTTATCAGGCGACCCGAGGTAGTCCTGCAGGCGTCCGCAGGCCTTGGTGTCTCCTGCTATCTATTTTACCTGTTTCTTTTATGTAGTCCCAGAGACAGTATTTTGTTGTTTCTTTCAGACCCTTATTTGTAGTACTCTTAGACAGTCTGTGAAGCTGTGACACCAAATCTTGGGTAGTTTCGTTAAGGAGATTTTATTAGCGGTATTTTTAAAGTCTGAAATTTTATTATTCCGCTCGTTAAGTTATGTTGTTTATTAGTTGTTGGTTTTAAGTTGTAATGAATTTAAAAATGGAAACAAGGCAAATAATTCGGTTAATTGGCTTGCCTAACTTTCACTAGTAGGTGCCATCACAACTCCCGAGGGCGAGAAATCCGGATCGTAACAGTAAAAATCTCATCCAAATTGAAATGGAAAGAGCCCAAATCATACACGCTAAGATTCCTAAGCGATCAGTTAGTGAAGGAGCCCAAATCGTTTCTGTTGGACAAGTATGTAGCAGTGTTAAGAGTATACTCCCAAAATTGGTAAGGAAGAGAAGCATGGGAAGAAGAATCAGTCGTTTGTCAATTATAATTCGATTACAACTACAATGTTTATAAGGGAAAGAGATATGATGATGAATACCGTGATACATTTTGGTACTCACCTCCACAGTCAATTTGGACTGATTTTATTTTACTTTTTAAATTGGGTCTCAATTAAAGTTGTTAATTGAGTGAAAAATTGAAAAACTTGCGGTTTATATGACATAAAATATATCCAATAGATTTGGTGCAATCATTAGCGAAGAAAACAAAATAGCGATATCCATTAACTATTATCCGAATAAGTTAATTGAAGATTGTGATATGAGTGTTTCCTTTGAGTTGAGATCGTCATAGTAATTAATAAGTTATTTATTGTGCTTTGATACTAGACACCGATAGCTCTAGGGCGAATGTTGAAAGGATATTGGGTATGATTAAATGCTTGTAGAATTGGTGATTTATCAAAATGGAATCTGTCAACTCTTGGTAATGAATTTAAACTTCATGTTGTCATGGATTATAAACGACCAAACTAAGATCTTGGCCAGAACAATTGAATGAAAGAAGAAAAGATTTCTTAGGTCATCCAATGGTCGATTATATTTGACATGAATGCATAGTTGGTTGCCTATTAGGATTTGACAGTTGAACCATATCCCAGGTAACCCAGAGCTATAAGGACAGAAGGAATTACTACATTATACTTCTATTAGTTCTTGAGAGTAAATTGTATACTTCATTCTATCCGGTCGTTAAAAGAGTGTTGCTAGATGCCATCCTTGATTAGTATATCGATGTGATCAATTTACTTCTGGTTTAGTAGTGAACCTATGGGGTCGCACACTAACGAGTGTTCTGATCTTTGTTAAAGGATTAATTAACTTATTATTTGACAATTGAATTAAAGAATTTAATTAGTCAAATAAATAAAGTTTTAATCCAAATAAAATATTATTATATTTCTTGGTAGCACGGAGAATATAATAAATATTGTAAACAAATTGAAGTTTTCTATTTGAAATAAAAAATTAAATTATATCTCTTGGTTATATATATATATATATATATATTAAAAAAATTTTGAACTGGACTAGAATTGGAAAGTCCACAAAAGGACTAGCCAAGGCCATCGGAATATTTTTCAATGGAAAATTTTACAAAGTTTACTTTAGGATTAAATTTTTATCTTAGCAAATCATTACCTCAACTAAATAGAAAAAGAGTTTATAAGTGATGCTATATAATGGGTGATGGAGAAAATTCGCCGGAGTAATTATTGAGAAGAAAATTAGTTTGTGAAAGTGAGAGTACAATACAAAGTCAAGAGTAAAAAATACCTTTACAAAAAAAATATTTCTTGTTCTTCTACATTTGAGTTGGAATTTTGAGAAAAATTTTAGCACAATTTTTTTCGTTTAATTTGTTCTTGGGTTTCATTCCAAACAGTTGATAGCAAGGATCAGTCTCATTTGTGGATACGCATAGAGTATTCGCACTATCAAAGAATTTTTGAAACGAAATCTCTTCGCCAGGTAGTCTTAGATCCGATCGTTGACACGTAAATAAATTTTAAATACGAAAAAGTCTTTCTTGAATATACGAATACTTATATGCAATCCTTTCGTTTCTATCATGTTTGAGAGAAAGGTTTGGCAGTTGAATGGTGGGGAAGGACTAGACTATTTTGCAAGTGAAAATATGTTACTGGAATATTGTGAAGTAGCCATATGATATATGGGCAAATCTGATACCATATAAAGATTAAGAGTAAGAAAGAGTTTGAGAAATAAGAGCAGATAGTTATTCTGATTTTTTTTCCTTTGTATATAGACTCTGTATATGTTCCAAATAATACAAATTTGAAATTCAAGTTAATATCTTATCTATTACCTACATATAGCTAGGTTTCTTTTTCCGCCATGGGAGAGGGTGATACGATAGAAAATAAAATTAGACTTTACCCCCACAGGCTGCAGTAATACTACATTATTCATTTTAGGTCTTAATTCTGACAATTGATTAATTAATATTAGAAAAATACATAACTAGATAAAAAAGGAATACTTAGTAGTCTAGTTGGCTGATTTTATTTTGTTGATGAGTGTTGGTTCCTCTTGTAATCTCCTCTCAATTTCCCTTTTCGTTAACAAAATTAAAAATAAAGAACTATAAATGGTTGACTTGTTATTTTTATTTATTTATTACTAATAAAAAAGGTAAAACATAGAATTTAAGAATTTAAGTGGAAGAATACTGATAAGTTATGCGATTATGATTTTGATGATTTGTCAAACTTTATTGAGGAACCAGATGACACATTGACACGGTGGTGACACGGTGGCACTACCAAGTGACACGGTAGTGAACCCAAAGGGTGGAAACAACACGGGGCATGCCATGGCCGTTACTACAAGAAGTGAAAAAGGTGGAAATGTACCCACCTCAAGTTAAAGGCAACTTGTGGATGATGAGCAAGTAGTACTAAAAGAAGAGATCCCGAGCAATGTGATGCAATCAAATGATGAAGTTCGGATTGATATTGATGAAAATGTGGAAGAGAATCAAAATAAATAAGAACCCGTCTCGAGATCATATTATTGACATACCGGAACCGATAGTACAAAAGGTTAAGGCACCAGTGCCTAAGCCTCCTCCTCCGTATCTTCAAAGGCTTGCCTAGCAAAATGGCGAGAATCGATTCAAAAGGTTCATTGATATGATGAAGAGTCTCTCAATCAATGTACCATTAGTTGAAGCCTTGCAACAAATGCTCGTTTATGCGAAGCTTATGAAAGATTTGGTGACAAAGAAGCGGTCGATGAATTTTGAAACTATCAAAGTTACTCACCAAGTGAATGTAATTGTGCATTCAATGGCTCCTAAATTGGAAGATCCTGATGCTTTCACAATCCCTTGTACCATTGGAAGTGCCGAGTTTGCTAAAGCTCTTTTTGATCTTGGGGAAAGTATTAATTTGATGCCCTATTCGATTTTCAAGATTTGGAGAATTAGGCAACCAAGATCCACATCTATGAGATTACAAATGGCTGACCGTACCATGAAGAGACCGCTGGGAGTGATTGAAGATGTATTGGTTCGTGTTGCTAAGTTCATTCTTCCGGTGGATTTTGTCATTCTTGATTATGAAGTGGACTATGAGGTACCGATTATTCTTGGAAGACCTTTCCTTGCTATGGGGAAGGATCTTGTTGATGTGGAAGTCGGAGAGCTCACTTTCCGGGTGGGTGATGAAAAGGTGGTATTCCACGTGTGCAAATCTATGAGGCAACCAAATAGCAATGAAATGTGTTCTTTCGTGGACTTGGTGACCGATGTGATTATTGATGACACAAGTGCCACGATTAATGTGGGTGACATGTTGGAGGCCGTCTTGCTCAACTTTGATGATGACGAGATGGATGGCTTCATGGAATATGTGAACTCTTTGCAAGGGATAGAGTCGTACAACTATGCACCCCGAAAACTTTCCTTGGATTTTGAACATAGGAAAACTCCTCCTACAAAAGCTTCAATTGAAGAGCCTCCTACCTTGGAGTTGAAGCCATTGCCTCCACATCTTCGGTATTAATTTCTTGACCCTTGTTCTACTTTACTGGTTATTCTTTCCTCTTGTTTGACTAACGTGCAGGTTGACCTACATTTGCGGTGCTCCATAGGAGGAAGAAGGCTATTGGGAGGACATTGGCGGATATTCAGGGAATAAGCCCCGCATTTTGCATCCACAAGATTAACTTAGAGGAAGATGCCAAGCCATCTATTGAATATCAAAGGAGACTCAATGAGGCTATGCAGGATGTGGTCAAAAAGGAGACTATCAAGTGGTTGGATGCTGGGGTTATCTACCCTATTTTCGATACTTCATGGACTTCTCCACGCAATGTTTCCCAAAGAAGGGGAGCATAACGGTGGTCACCAATGACAAAAATGAGTTGATTCCCACAAGAACGGTGACCGGGTGGAGAGTGCGTATGGACTATAACAAGCTAAATAAAGTCAAAATGAAGGATCATTTTTCACTTCCCTTCCTTGACTAAATGCTAGATAGGTTGGCTGGCCGTGCTTTCTATTGCTTTCTGGATGAATATTCGGGCTACAACCAAATCCTTATTGATCTGGAGGATCAAGAGAAAATAACTTTTATATGTCCCTATGGTACTTACGCCTTCAAGCGGATGCCATTTGGTCTATGTAATGCATCGACGACTTTTTAAAGGTGTATGGTGGCGATCTTCATGGACATGGTAGAAGACTACCCTGAAGTTTTCATGGATGACTTCTCGGTGGTTGGGGATTCCTTTGATGATTGCTTGGCAAATTTGGATAGAGTATTGGCAAGATGTGAAGAAACGAACATGGTGCTAAATTGGGAGAAGTGCCATTTCATGGTCGAGGAAGGCATTGTCCTTGGCCATAAGATCTCAAAGAATGACATAAAAGTTGACAAGGCAAATATTGACGTTATTTTTAAACTTCCACCTCCAACTTCTGTAAAAGGCATACGGAGTTTCTTAGGTCATGCGGGGTTTTATCGGCGCTTCATCAAGGATTTTGCTAAAGTAGTAAACCCGTTGTGCAAGCTCTTAGAGAAAGATGCGAAGTTTCACTTCAGTGATGAATGCATGAGAACCTTTGAATTTCTACAGTTCAAGTTGACAAGCACTCCCATTATCACTGCTCCTAATTGGAGTATCCCTTTTGAGCTCATGTGCAATGCTAGTGACGTAGCGATTGGGGCTGTTTTGGGACAACGCATCAACAAGATTTTTCATTCGATCTACTATGCTAGTAAGACCATGAATTGTACCCAAGTCAACTACACTGTTATAGAGAAAGAGCTTCTTGCCATTGTGTTTGCAATTGAGACGTTCCGCCCGTACTTGATGGGTGCGAAGGTTATTGCTCATACGGGTCATGCGGCACTTCGCTATCTTGTGAGCAAGAAAGATTCCAAAGCTAGGTTGATGAGATGGGTGCTATTGTTGCAAGAGTTTGATATTGTCATCCAGGATCGAAAAGGGAGTGAAAATTAAGTGGCGGACCACTTGTCTCGTTTGGAGGAGGAGAGGAGGCCGCATGATGGCCTTGAGATCAATGACTCTTTCTTCTATGAGAAACTCTTGGCTTTTTCGATGAAGGATATGCCATGGCTCACGAATGTAGCAAACTTCCTTGTGGTGGAATCATCCCGGATGAGTTCTCTTCAAATCAAAGAAAGAAGCTCAAACGGGATTGCCAAGATTATTATTAGATGAGCCATACCTTTTTCGGATTTGCACGGATGGGGTAATTAGAAGATGTGCACCGAAAGAAAAGCAAAGTGATATTCTTGAGGCTTTCCATTCTTCGCCTTGTGGCGGTCACCATGGTGGAGCAAGAACGGCGGGCAAAGTGCTAAGTTGTGGTTTCTATTGGCCCGCAGTTTACATAGATGCAAGTGATGTGATGAAAAGATGTGATGATGTCAACGGGTCGATGGAATCTCGAAGAAGAATGAAATGCCTCTCACTACCATTTTGGAGATTGATATTTTTGATGTGTGGGGTATTGACTTCATGGGTCCTTTTATGAGTTCTTATTGGAAATGCCTACATCTTGGTCGTGGTTGATTATGTGTCTAAATGGGTTGAGGCCATTGCTCTACCCAACAATGAAGCGAGAAGTGTGGTGGCGTTCTTGAAGAAGAATATTTTTACAAGGTTTGGTACTCCCCAGGCTATCATAAGCGATGGTGGGGGTCACATTTTTGCAACAAGGCTTTTGACATTTTTTAGCAAGTATGGTGTCACTCATAAAGTTATGATTCCCTATCCTCCACAAGCTAGCGGTCAAGTGGAAGTCTCTAACCGGGAGATAAAGAGTATTTTGTCGAAAAGTGAATGCTAACCGAACGGATTGGTCAAAGAAGCTTGATGATGCATTATGGGCTTATTAGACTGCTTTCAAAACCCCTATCAGAATGTCTCTATTCCGGTTGGTGTTCGGCAAAGCTTGTCATCTTCCGGTGAAACTTGAGCACAAGGCTATGTGGGCTCTAAAGAAGTTGAATCTTGATTGGGATGCAGCCGCTAACTTGAGCATTGCACATTTGAATGAATTGGATGAGTTCTGGTACCATGCCTACGCAAGTTCGTCCTTGTACAAAGAGAAGATGAAGTACCTTCATGACAAATACATTCGGAACAAGGGTTTCAAGGTGGGCGATCTTGTGTTGTTATTCAACTCACGGTTGAGAATGTTTCCCGGAAAGCTGAAATCTAAATGGAGTGGTCCCTTTGAAATTGTGGGTGTGACACCTTTTGGTGCATTGGACTTGAAGAAAAAAGATAATGAAGTATTCTGAGTCAATGGTCACTGGGTGAACTACTATTTGGGAGGCAATCCATATTTCTTTTTTCTTTTCTTTTCTTCTTTTGTAGATAGGTGTTATTTTTGCTAACTGGATTTGAAGTGTGTTGCAGGGATGAGTGTACATTAAAAAATTGTGCAAAAAATGGCTAAGTGTGGAAAGAATTGCGGACCGCAATTGTATTATGTGACCGCACAATTTTGGTTGCTGCAGCAAAAGGTTCTCTGCGGTCGCACAACATACATTGCGGACCGCACAAGTTGAAGGTGGAAAATGTCAGCCTCTGAAGTTGGTTCGTCAGAGAATTGGTCGATCTGCAGCCACGACACGAATTTTGCCGTCTGCAACAAAACCTGCGGCCGCACAACTAATTATGTGGACTACAAAACGCTAGGGCAACTGGGCCCTCAGGTAACACAGTGCGGACCACAATGGAAATTGTGCGGCCGCACTCAAGCCCTCTTACTTTGCCAGAACCCGTTCATTATATATAGTAGAATTTAGGGCACTATTTCCTTTTTCCTTCTCTGAGCTCACAAAGTGCACAATTTGAAATTTTGTGTTAAATTAGCTGCTCACAAGCTTAACGACTGTGATTACTCATCTCTTGCACAAATTCATATTTGGTATGCATCATCATCTTGATTAATTTCTTTGAATTTTTAGATTTTTAGTGAAATTTTTTACCATTTGTCTGATTGAATCTATTTGACCAACCATGTAGGGTAAATATATAGTGGGTAGACTGGTAAATGCTCTAAGGGGAATGGGTAAATTGATTTTCGTGCTTAGATGTTGTTTCCATGTCAAAATTGTTCAAACATTTGAAGCCCTAGGTGAAAAAACGACCTTCTGTTCATAATTGTTGGAATCTACGGCCGCACAAGAAATAGTACGGTCAGCAGATGTTATAGATTAGGGCATTATAGTAAGGCATGGTTCTGAGGCCGCAATGCAAAATGTGTGGACCGCAGAAATCCCATTGCAACTTAATCCCTGTGATCAGAGAGTTGTCAATTTGGTGACTCTCAAGTGCGGCGGCAAAGCAAATTGTGCGGACTGCAGAAAACTGAGTACGGCCGCAAAACAACCCATTCTCTGTCATCAGAGAGTTGGCATTTTGGTGACATCTCAAGTGCGGCCACAAAGAAAATTGTGTGGACCATAACCCAGTTCTGCAGCCGCACTGGAAAATTGTGCGGTCCGCAATGCCCATTCTACGGCCGCAATGATAATTTTGCGGACCACACTTTCCTACCCTGCAAGCATGTTTCTACAATGTTTTTCACCGCAATCTCTGGTGTGTCCTTGCAATCTTTCTATGTCTGAAATTGAATTGCAACTAACAATCTCCTCTGCTTGGTACAGAACACGTCTCGCTCTAGAGGACGAGGTGGCACTTCAAAAGAAAGGGGTGACCCTTCCCGGGGACGACGAAAGAGACCCTTGCCTAGTACCTAACATCTTGAAGTTAGAAAGAAGACAGCAGCTGGCAGAGGTAGAGAGGTATAGACCTTTACGAGACCAGTTTTTATGCCCCATCTCAAGAAACATCACATGGCAACTCAGCCTCTATACATGAGCAGCCAACCGTCAAATCAAGGCCACCAGGGAGATATCAGCTCAGGGTGAGCCGTACATAGCACCTCCGAGGGTTCAGAGAGTGCCATTCAGGCTTCCGAGCCTTCCACTACACTTGCCCCCCAGGCACCAGAGACTTCAGTTCAGGACATCCTAGATGATGGCCGAGGGGGAGATACTACAATTGCCGACCTTGAGCCATCGAAGAAGAAAGAGGTGTGGGAGGACAGGTTCGTTAGTTTTGCTGCCTTCTCTAGCTTCCGTAGATAGTGGTTGGTGAGGTGGCTCACTCTTGAGCGACTGTTCCAATTGAAAGATCTAGAAAAGTATAACCTTGCAGTCTTAAGGCAGTTTCGAGAGCGCAAGGGATGGATGTGGTTCGCCTAGAGCATGGTGGATGCAAAGGAATATCTTGTCCGGGAGTTCTATGCCAATGTGGCGTATATTAAGAAAGGGACTAAGGTAACGAAAGTGGAGGAACTTCAAGGTGCATTTTGACCAGCATACATTGAACACCTACTTGGGGTTTGATGATGTCGAACCCACAGAGTATTTGGAGATGTTGGCACTTGGGGATGCAGCTCGCACGTGACTAGCTGAAATTCTAGCAGCTCCTAGGCCACCACCACCATAGATCACAACAGGGGTTGCTATTCACAGAAACACTTTGAGTTTTGAGGCAAAGAGTGGCAGACCTTTATATGTAGCTAACTAGACCCGTGTCAGAATGAGACAAATCTTCCGATCCCATGGGCAATTCTAGTCGCCTCCATCATGGCCGGATACTCGATCAATGTAAGTGCCGGGTTGTCGGCAAACATCTCTGTGGTTGCCAGGCAAGCTGTCACATCCTATCAGTATCCTAACACCATTACTGAGTATCTTACGGATGCAAGGGTGGAGCCGAGAGATTTTGATACGAAGGTGCGGGCGAAGAAGCCCTTCTCATACTCGTTGATGGATGCACAAAGCCCTAAGAAAAAGGGTCAGCCATCTACCACCATAGGCCAGTCTGATGAGCTATCAGTGGTAGCTGCAGAGGCAATTGACATGCCATCCACTTCATCTGAGCCTTCAGCTAGTGCAGCAGCTATGCTTCCACCTCCAGCCTCAGTGCCTACAACAGTCCCTGTCAAAGGTTCCATCTCGGCTTTGAAGCCGGTGCCCATGCATACTGCTTCACTCTCTGTGCTGCAAGTCTCCCAAACATTGGCGAGCCTCAACAACTAGATGCAGACAGCCACTGCAAAGCTATCTGACATATCCAGTACTGTTGTAGCACAGTCCTCCATCCCGGCACCTCATATGCCCCCAATAGTGGAAGAAACATTGAAGAAGCTCCTGGGCAACCAGAACACTATTATGGCTACACTGGTATAGCATGGATCAGTGATCGAATAACTGAGAAAAGAAGTTAAGAAAATAAGAAAGACCTAGGCCTCCAAGAAGTTAGTGGACAAGCTCCGGAGACAGGTTACCAAGCTTGCGGCCAGTCTGAGGGACCCACACTATCCAGGCCTAGATCCCACAGCACCTACAGCACCAGCTGGCCAGTCTGAGGAGCCAAACTCTACTGTTGACACTGCTAAGGCATGCGATAAATGTTCACCAACCCAGTCACTCCCAGAGTTGAGGATGATGAGATCCAGTTGGAGGAGACTGAGGGTGGTAATGCTGCTGTGGACACAGAGATGGCCAGGGAGCTATAGTGAGTTTTCTTCACTCTTACCCTTCCTTTACTTTTATTTTGTTAAGAATTGGGGACAATGCTTATTTGTATTCGGGCGTGGAGTTTATTTGATATGATTTGGTGATTCTGAGACAATTGGTTTGTAATAACTGACAGTATTCTCTTCTTTTTCCTTATTCTATACATATTCTCTCTTCCCTTCTCTCATTATGTATATATCTTCTCTCATTGTGTATATTTGTATTGCTTTCAATGGTTTTTGTTTGTAGCTTCTTTATGTTTGGTTCTCTTACTAGTTAGCGTTTAATTTAGTAACTTCTTTTTGAATTAGTAGCTTCTTTTAGATGTAGTAGCCTCTTTTCGATTTAGTATCTTCTTTTTATGTTTTAGTGGTTAATAAGCCTTTGTTTTTCTTAATGCCACGATTCTTTTCAAAGGTAGTTTTTTGTGTGAACCGAGTGACTCTTCCCAACGATGGATGGTGTGATAACCTTCTTAAGGGACTGAATCCGTTTTTGGTGTTTAGGTAATAATAGTAGTAGTAATGAATAAAAAGACCTAATTAGGTCATGCTTGAAGAGTCAAACATGCTTCACTTGGTGCCAACAGACTTAACTACGTGCTTATGGTTAGAAATAAGGTTTTTTAAAAAAAAATACTCTAGTTAGTGACTCTTGTGACTCTTGTGTTAACTTAGCCAATCATACAATGGTTTAGTCAAACCATAGTGATTTTTAATCTTGAATATGGTCGTATGCGCCTTCGACTCTATCCTCTTTAACAATCCAGTTGCGTGAGGGGTGAGGTGTTTTTGTTGCTAGACCAAGTACCCGTGCGAATGGTCTAGAACTTGCCCCAAATGTGTTTCAAGGCAAAATTTTAAGTTTTGCTTGGCTTGAGAAGTGATTGGCTTTTCTTGACTCGCTTAAATTTTTTCATTGCCTACCAATGTTGTAATCCCTAGTCAACCCCTTTGAGCCTCGAGCCTTTCTCATTTGATAACCATGTTACAAGCCTTTACCCATTTTGTCGTGACCCTCTCTTGGCACCCGAGCTTTTCTTAATACTCTTGTGAAACAATTGGCTAAAAACTTAAGTTTGGGGGAGGGACGAGAAACTTGAAAGAGGTATCTAGGCACAAAAAGAGAAAAGAAATGATGAGAAGGAAAGGCAAGAAAAGAAAAGAACAAAAAGAAAAATACAAAGAGAAAGTGAATAAGTGAAAAAGTTGAAGGGATTCAAAGAAAAGTAATGATACAAAGCATGGAGAAATCAAAGTAGGAGACAATGAATGCCATGATCGAGAAAGAGTGATGTTAAGTCTCTCTAGTTCCCGAAGGAAAAGAAAGTGCTTCAAGGAATTGGCAAAACATGAGTCGAGAATAAAGAAAAAAAATGGAGAGAAAAACAAATGGAGTGCTTAAGGAAAGGTGAACCCACTCAGCCATAATGTATCCAGTCTTGGTCCAAAAGCCCTCATTACATCCCGAAAAATCCCTACATGATTTCAAGCCGAGTGAGCTTACATTAGTGGCGATCTACACGAGGGAAAATCCTATGGTACTTGAAGTCGTACTTGCGACATTCTCTTGACAGAGATGAGTGAACCTTTCACCAATCGTTGGATTGAGTGCAAACTTCTTAAGTGAGCTAGGCAAATGGAGAGAGAGGAGGAGGAGTTTGGGATCCACAATGACCTACATGAAAGAACGACCTTCCTTGATGAATAAAGTCAACTCTTGATGCTCAAGTGTCACATTAGAAATATATGTGCATAAATGTTTAACTTGTCGCCTTGTTGATAATACATAAGTAGTGTGGGTAATTATTGGTCCCAATTGATGTGTGAATGCCTCACTTTTGATTGGTAGGAATGGCCCTTAACTCGTGGAGGTGGGAACTATTTTATTTGCTTGAGGACAAGCAAAAACTTAAATTTGGAGCCGTTGATAAGTGGGAATTTGACTGCTTATTAGCACCTTTTAGCTTTTGTTTTAGTCTAAAAGCGTTTAATGGTGTTCAAGAAACTGATGAAATATGCAAAATTGCAGGAATGTTGGAAGTTAGACTCTCAAGATGAAATCCGACCTAATAAGGAGTAATCAAAACACAAGGCAACAAAAGGCACAAGAGCTTGCAAAGTGCGAAAATTCCATCTGCGGCCGCAAACAATGAAGAAAATCCCAACAGTTTTCCTGGCAAACTGCGGACCGCACAGAAATTTGTGTGGCCGCAAATGAAGAACTGGAGATGAACTTCAGAGGATGTGCACAATTTTCAAAGTCCAAGTCCCTCAAGATTCCGGACCGCACAAGAATTGTGCAGCCGCAGAAGAAGTGCCTTGTGGCCGCAAAAGTAAAGATGCAAACCACAAATGACCAGGTTGCGGCCGCAACGATAAATCTGCGGAACACAGAAACAATGCCTCGCGGTCGCAATGGAGAATTATACAGCCGCAGAATCGCAACTCATACAAGATGAAGACATCTGCGGATCGCACATGGAATTGTGCGGCCACAGAACCTCCCAAAAGGCATTTTTATTCGAAATTTTCAGCCTTGTATAAATGGACGAGTTTCACAAAATTAGGTTAATATTTGACATCAGCAAGTCCTGTAGTCATTTTTATTTGCTTCTTTTAGTAGTTTTCTATATTTTGGAAAATTTTAACATAGATTTTATCATTTTAACTTTACAATGTGAGTTTAATTAGTATTTCTTCTTCTATTTCTTTAAATTTAAGCATGAGTAGCTAGAATGTTACTAGGGTTGTTGATAAGTGGGGATTTTGACTACTTATTAGCGCCTTTTAGCTTTTGTTTTAGTCTAAAAGCGTTTAATTGTGTTCTTGAAACTGATGAAACGTGCAAAATTGCAGGAATGTGGGAAGTTGGACTCCCAGGATGAAATTCGACTCAAAAAAGAGTAATCAGAATACAAGGCAACAAAAGGCACAAGAACTTGCAAAGTGCGGACCGTAGAATTCCATCTGCGGCGGAAAACAATGAAGAAAGAACCAACAGGCTTCTTAGCAAAATGCGGTCCGCAAAGGAATTGTGTGGCTGCAATTGAAGAATTCGAAATCAACTTCAGAGGGTGTGCAATTTTCCAAAGTCCAAGTCCCTTAAGATTGCGGACTGCATAGGAATTGTGCGGCCGCAAAAGAAGTGCCTTGTGGTCCTAGATGTAAAGTTGCAGACCACAGAAGACCAAGTTGCGGCAGCAATTTTAAATCTGCGGACCGCAGAAAGACTGCGTTGCGGCCGCAGACCTCTAGTTCCTAACAAGTGGAAGAAACCTGCGGAGCACACATGGAATTGTGCGGCAGCAGAGCCTCCCAACGGGCATTTTTGTCTGAAATTGTCAGCTTTGTATAAATAGAAGAGTTTCACGAAATTAGGTCAACTTTTGACATCAACAACTACAGTAGCCGTCTTTCTTTGCTTCTTTTAGAAGTTTTTCATATTTTAGGATATTTTAACATAGATTTTATCATTTTGATTTTAAAAATATGTTTAATTAGCATTTCTTCTTCTATTTCTTCAATTTCAAGCATGAGTAGCTAGATTTTTACTAGGTTGTGACCCAACCCTAGTGTGCAAGCCTTATGGGTGTTTATTTAATGCTTGTTTATGGTTGAGTGTTTATTATTTAGCCTTGTTCATGCTTTAATTTGTGAAATTAATGGTTGCAAATATTAGTTTGTGCCTATTTGACTTAGTCTCTACTTGAGAAAGAGAGACCTAGTCTAGGAAAACTTGGCTAACAAGAAATTAGGTCAATCGAGAAAGTGATAATCACAATTAATGGGTTCAACCTAGAAAGAATAATAACCCGACTTGAGTTTTTATCAATCGTTTTGTGCAATACCCATTTGGACTTGAGAAAGCTAAATTGGACAAAGTCACTCTTTGACCGAGAGGTATTGAGTGGGTAATTGAGAGTTGATAGCTATAATACACTCCGATCAACGAAACAAGCATTAAGATCTATATCCCGTTAAGCAAACACCTAGGTGATGGTCATAGCCCTAGGCTTTTTTACAAAACTTGAAAAACAACAAAAATAATTTCTTAGTTTCATTTCTTAATCTTGCAATCTTAGTTTAAAATAGACATAGAAAGAACCCCAATTTGTGGAAGTATAAATTGAGGTAGTTCAAGCTCACGTACTACAATATATACTCCTAACTCCCATATATAGCTCCTTGTGAAAATCAACCCCGACTCTTGTTAGGTACTATTATTGCGATTGACCGTTTCATAACCTTGATTTGAGGTGTAAATTGGACGAGATCAATTTTTGGTGCCATTGCCGGGGAGTTAAAAACGGTGTTAACTATATATTTAGGTGTATTTTTGAAATATTTTCTTTTCTTTCCTTGCTACTAACGTGTTGAGAAATTGTAGGTGCAATCATGGCAAACAATGAGCTTGGAAACATAGCTTTGGGGAATGTGGAAGTTGAGGATTATAAAATGGATGAGATCCCTCTTGAACCTCAAGCCAATAGACGAGGTTGAGTGCCTCATGACAACGTGCCCGTCCCCCCCC
>MCJB01051001.1:52608-65544 GCA_002018475.1 Nicotiana obtusifolia
CCCCCCGCACTTTCAACAACATAATGAGTAAGGTATGGCATTGTAAATTATCCTTCAAGATATCTTTTCTGGTGTGGAGAATGGTACAAAATAAGCTACCCTTTGATGATACTACTGGTAAATTTGGGACCAACATAGTGTCAATGTGTGTGTGCTGTAATGATATAAAGAGAGACTTTGCATCATGTATTTATGGAGAGTGAAGCTGCGGTGCATTTGTGGAAATATTTTGGTGGTTTCCTGGGAATAACTCATACAATTGGTTCTGGCAAGGATATGCTCAAAAGGTTGCGAGACACAAAGCCTAAAAATGCAATTGACAAATTGATTCTGCATATTACTCGTATTGTGGTCTATTGAAAAATATGAAAATTAAGATTTGTAGGGAAATAACACCGGAAAATAACAATAATACTGTAATAGTATTGTTAGTGAATGAAAGTACACGAATTGGCTTGAGTCGTGGTAGACACTGTCCGAATGATTCTCCGAATTAAACAAGCCTACTCCTATTTATTTAGAGGGTAGAGAAATTAACAAAATATTAATAATAAAACCAGCAAGTTAGAAAACTGTAAAAGAAATAACTTGTGAGTGAAAATTTGGACGAAATGGGATTATAGAAGAAAGCTTAATAATTACTATGATAATGGCTGCATAGCTAGGTAATATATGAACCACAAAGGAAAGATAATTTCCTTTCTTTTAGTTAATCATTCGGATGGGCAAATTGTGGCTATATAGGCAAGAATGATGATGATAATCTTGACTAGTGGTTTAACAGTTGTCCATGGACAAACATACAAGATGCCATTCTTTCTCTTGGAAGGCCACTTGGACAAAATAAGCAATTTGTCCACAATAACTTAGAAATATTGCCACATGAAAAAAGTCTTTTGACACATTGCCAACAACAGCAAGATTTTCGTGCAAATATGGTACATCGAAGAAAATGTGGCACAAAGTATGGAACACCAGATATGGTGGGTCATAAAACTGACTGTTGGACTTGCTTGTTCAACAGTCAAGTCACTCGCAGGCGCCAAACTCTACGGGTCTCTCTCTAATTTAACTTCATCACCCACAAATCCATATTTTTTCTTGAAGATGATTAATGGACGAGGGACAATTTTGGACCACTTTTATAACATTAGAGGGGTATTGTTGGACCGGTGGAAGGCAAAGCTTATTCTTTTCAAATAGTAGACGGGAAAATTTAACTATTTTCCCTAAAATAAATCCATGAAATTAAAGTGTCACGAACTTGTACTCCTCACATCCCAAAAAGAGTCCTAAAAAATAAAAGAGAAGTTTCTTTTTAATAAAATATACATATTTAAAAATTATATAAAAGAAATACATAACGAGAGGTTACTTTCAAAACTATCTGACTGCCTTCACATAAATCATTTAAAAATAAAAAAATTATACAATGCAGGTAGAAGTCCATAATAAAGGAAGTTTCATAACTTTGTCTACTTCAAGTTTTTTACCCTTTAAGGGGTCGTTTGGTACGAATACAAGTAATGCATGGATTAATAATGTAGGGATTAGTAATGCAGGTATTAGGAATACAGGGATTGTATTGCTTGGATTATTTTTTATCAAGTGTTTGGTTTATTGTATTAAAAATTAGCTATGCAATGTATAATCTAAGCTTATCTTTGGTTTAAAACTGTACAAAATCTTCTTTACAGTTATACCCTTGAAAATTCTTCTTTCTGTATATAAAGAAACTTAGAAAAAGGGTTTGAGAGGCAGTTTAGTAATTTTAGGGTCTTATCCAAGTATAGTTAATGCAGGGATTAGTAATCCCGTAGTTTCCTTGGTATTAGCTAAGCTCTCCTATGAGGTATAAGTAATCCATGTATTAAGTATGTATAAATTGAATTGAGCAACCAAATATTGTATTGGACGGATTAAATTTCTATACATATATTATTTTACTTAGTACAGCCTACCAAACGACCCCTAAGAGTACAGAGGTATTAAAGAATAACATAAATATATATCCTCTTAAATTTAGCTTTCCCAAATCACACCTGCTATAATTTCAGTTTAAAAAATGTTTTCACTAGACATCCTAGTTTCTAGAGTATAGCTCGTGATAAGTCTAATTGGAGGTCCCAATTTTATGAACTGTAAATATCATCTGTACCACCAGCTTCTGAGACGCAGGGCTACTACGGTTTGAGAGCTCGAATGAAAACAACTTTATTTGGATTTTCTAAAAGAGCTAAAATATGATTCAACATCTCTTCCATGTAGGAAGGGGTTGATTCCAGCAAACAAAACACATCTTCATAAGTATAACACGATATACATGTACATGCATATATGTGCTATGTCCTCTTGACTACCCTAACCATCAGACCATATTTCATTTGCATGATAATAGAAGTAGTGGGAGAGCTATTTTGAGTTTCCACTAATTGGATATCATAATTATATAGGATGGTGGCTGCCACTATTTTCATCACAACAAATGCCATGTCTTTTCCTAAACAAGTTCTTGGACCTGCATTAAACGCTGGAAATTTAAAAGATGGCTCATGTTTAATCCCTCCTCGTTCTGAAATCCATCTCTCAGGTCTGAATTCTAAGCAATCTTTCCCCCATATAGTCTCCATTCTCCCCATTGTATAGAACGGTAGAATCATTATCGTTTTTGGAGTGACATGGTGACTGCTAGGGAGGATGTCATGTTCAAGTGGGACTTTGTGCTCCAAGGAAACTGATGGAAAGAACCTAAGAGTTTCGCACAAGGCAGCATGTAGATAGATCAATTTTCGTGTTTCTTCTTTGTTAAAAAACTTGAGGTTTTCATCATTTTTAAGATGCAGTTGTTGCTGAATCTCTTCTCTAATCTTTGTCTCGACTAAGGGATTTTTGGCTAAGAGCCAGAAAAACCAAGTGAGAGCTGCACTAGTTGTGTCTCTCCCAGCAAACATTAAATTCAAGAATGTGTCCCTGAGAAATTTTTGTAAAGTACCCAAATCTCCATTGTTCCATAGATTGTACATTCTAATATAGGCAGTTAAAAATGTAAAACTGTCCTCGTCTTTGATGGTTTTCGTCATCAACTCCTCTAGCTTTTGTGAAATACAAGGATATATGAACTGGTCAAGAGCCTCCCATGCTTGAGTGAGCTTCTTCTCTTTACCAATTTGAAGCCATTTTTGCAATTTCCAACAATTTTCTGGCATTATATGTCGGTGTAAAAGAGCATCAAGAGCATCGCCGAATGCCTTTTCATATGGCAAATAAGGTAAGTCAATGGACAAGCTTCTCGGATCATGATCAAGTAACAACTTGGTGATAGAATCAAAAGTGAACCTTTGCAAAACGTCTTGTAAATCCAATGTTTTGCCTTGTTCAGCAAAAGTATCAAGAATTGGTCGAAGCCCTTTTTCGACAGTATCCCACATGTTCCTCTCTAACAAAATTTGAAACTTTGCATGGCTCATTATGGACAAGGTGGTTTTCCTATGAATCTCCCATAATTCATGATCAACATTAAAGATACCATTTCCCAAGATATCAAATATTTTACGAAACTCGGGTCCCTTTGGATAGTTTGAGAAATTTTTACTAAATATATGATGAATATTTGCAGGATCACAAGTAACGAACATGTCCAAGTTGGCAAACATAGGACCTTGGAACTCATAAGTACCGCCAACTTCTATAAGAACCTCAGTCATATATTCATGGAGACGATGAAGATTAATAATAACTGCAGGCAACATCCCAAAGAATGGCCAATTTGTTGGTTCCGACGATGTTTTGGTCCATCTATGTCGGAGGTACCATGTAATAAAATAAGTGAAACAAAAAATTATCAATAGAAGAGGGGAATATTCAGGGAAATTCATTGCGGGTTGGAGGTTTTTTTTTTAATTTTGGGCAAGCTAGCTTTGGTTCTTTTAGTAATTTTTGCAGGGTTAAGCAATTCATTACCTTCAAAGAATTTATATAAGTTGCATTCACCTTAAGTTTGAGCGGGCCCCAATATTATTTAAAAGTCTGTAATAATTAGTTGAAGAGGTTGACAATTGAGTACAAGTTCTCGAAAAGGAATGGGCCATTTCATTTAAGAATTGATTCATTTCTTTCTAATTATAAACAACTTTATTCAATTTTAATTTCTGTCAAGTATTGGTTGGTTACTCTCAAATTGCTCAAACTAACTTTTCAAGATAAACGTCGATGTTTTTGGATTTCCACATTTTTTTATTTAGATTTTTTCTTCCCAATCACGTGTTATGTACCCGTTTTCGAACTCAAACGTCTCACTTTAGGACAAAGCAATAGCGATAGTGCTTGAACTTGAAAATACCTGATTAAGGACGAAGGAATACATATCGAATAGTTATTTTTGAGTGCTGGCAAAATGTGTCAATATCGGATTATACCGAAAAGTGAGAAGATAAAAT
The DNA here is from genome assembly GCA_002018475.1 of Nicotiana obtusifolia. Lineage (NCBI taxonomy): Eukaryota > Viridiplantae > Streptophyta > Magnoliopsida > Solanales > Solanaceae > Nicotiana > Nicotiana obtusifolia. Next base: position 57,045 of record MCJB01051001.1, read on the forward strand.
TGTATAGAGCTTTGAATAGATTATAGCGTAAATTTGTCAGAAAATTCGTATCTTTTACAATGATAACAGAGCTCACTATTTATAGCTGCACCTAGTGTACAAGGTCCTAGCATCATGCTCTTCTTTAATGTCAATTATGAGAGCCATTAAAAAATGTGTAACAGTGAGCATAAATGACAAATTCTTTGTAACGTGCAGTGTACTAAATGCTGTAGAATATTCTCCATTTAATGCTACCGGGTGGCAGGTATTTATTGCATCTTTATGAGCGCCATTCTTTCCAGTGACAAATGGAACAATTATTTTCGGTTTTAACTATCATCTGCCTTCAGCTCCACGTTTCACTCTCTTATGCAACCACATAGCATAGCATATTTTATCTTATACAGATAGTCCCCTTACTTTTCGGTGACATAACTTTGTATCACCGGGAAGTTGATAGTTATTCTTTTTGGCGGGAATTTCTATGGTCCCCTCTGAAAAGCTTCTAACGGTTGATTAGATCACACTCTCCGCATTTAGTGTCCCAAACACGCGTCATCCCACGATTCAGCATAACTTTTGCTGGTTATCGAGGTAATCATGATCATCAATTTTTCTTTAACTCTCTTCAAATGAGAAAAGCTTTTTCTTCTTGCATAACATACAATGGTTTCTTCTTCAAAAAATACCAGTTCCTCAAAGAACAAAAACAAAGCCGAAGACGTCGCTCCTCCAACAATGAGCACCATCATCCCTAGAAGTCTTATCACAACAAAAGACTTCAAAGAGAAGTTTCCTTCTGTTAGCCCTTGTACATGGGCCGTCAGCAGATATCTTTCTTCCATCCATCCTTCCAACATTCCTGCTGTGAAGGAAGATTGTCGTTGCCAAGATTTAGACATTATCGCTCCTGACCTGGTGGAGCGGGTAACCTTACCCAAGAAGGGTATTACGTACTTTTATACGTATCCTTTCACTTTGGGGACATTTTCTTTGAGTGGAGAGCTTGACTCCATCATTAAGGAGTTTTGCCTCCACTACCAAATATGTTTGGCACGGGTAAGTCCCTCTGTGTGGAGGACGATTGCTTGCCTTCGGCGCCTGTGCCAGGAAACTGGGGAGGAGCTATCCTTTGCTCACGTGATGAACCTTTATTCCCCCAAGATCTTCCGTAGGGGATGATCAACTTCAGCAAGCGAGGGTACCACACATTGTTATCCAACATGGATGATGATAACGATCCTGGCTGGATGGAACAGTTTGTTTCCGTTGACACTGGCGACATCATCCCGTCCTCGGCACCTTCCTTCCCAGAATTGTGGAACCACACTCGTAAGTATACAATTTTCTTCTACTCTTATTATAGATCCTTTTATCGTTATTATTAAATTTTCTTCCTTTACCTTCCTCAGCGACTCGGTTGGTTCCCGCTAGGTTTGAGGGCTTGGACCAATGGGTTCAGAAAATTTTTGACGTTACTACGCCCGAAACCTGCTCGTGAAAACGGTTGTCCCTGAAATATGGGTGGAAGGCCAAAAATCATGGTAAGTTTAACTCATGATGTCCTTAACTTTTCTTATGAGAAAGTAATCTGATTCTTCTCTCCTGTTGAATATAGGTCTACCCTAGGGCTCAGTTGTCGTCCCCTGGAGAAAGTTTTGGCTTATCCTGCTGATGAAGCGAAGCTACTACAGAAAGCTTCTTCACAGACAGGCGTCTTCGGGCCTGCTTCTATTGCAAGTGCTTTTTCTCGGAGTCCCCAGCCGGAGAACAAGCAACCAAAAAAAAGCGTTCCTCTACGATTGGAGGAAGAATAAGAGAGCGAAGAATGCTGCCCCCGATTTGTCTCCGGAAGTCGTGGTAACGAGCCCTCCGCCCAGGCCAACCATAGATACCATGATGATTGATGATAATGGAGAAGCTAGCGAGAAGGTAGCTTACTCAATCTGCACCGTAGAAGATCTGTAAAGGATGACGAGCGTTACTCTCTCGGTCTCCACCGGATGTAATTTGTTATCCCGGCCAGTGGAACTTGCTAACTATCTTAAGCCTTTGGCTTCAGAAAAAGATTGAGAAAGATACAGGCTCTCTCGGGTGAATGCTTGTTAAACAACGCTATGCACAACGCAGCAGCGGTACGTTCTTCACTTCTTTTTTTATTTCTTCTGTTTTTGACTGAAATATCCTGAGTTTGTCTATCTTATTTTGTAGGGCAATTTTCTTGCTTCCAAGGGCCTCCATAGGTTGATTCGTGAAAAAGAAGAACTTACCTCCCCACAGGATCAACTTTTGGCCGAGCGGGAGTGATTTGTTGCTCGCCTCTCAGGATTAGAAACCAAAGCTGCTGAGTCCATTGTGTTGGAGACTAGTTTGCAGCAAAGCAAGAAAGAAGTGGAAATCTTTAGCTAAGAGATTGGCCCGCTGAGGGTTCAATTTGATGAGGCCAACGCCAAATGGGCTAAAGTCCATAGTGTCGTTCTTGCTGCAACCAATCGCGAGGCTGCCACCGCTAAAAGATTGACCAACTCAGAGACATCTTTGAACTCCTAAACTGAAGAGCTTGCTGCTGCGAGGGTGAAACATACCCAATTGGCAGAGAAGTATAAGAAGACCATTGAGTATAATAGGATTTTCAGCTCAACTGTCTGGGAACTCGATATTAGGCTCAAGTCCATTAAATCTGCCCGGGAAAACCTTTTGTCGAGGTTACCCAACTCAAAGAAGAACTCAAGCACCGAGCAGTTTCCCTCGTTGTTGAGAAAACTTATGTTATGTACATCATAAGGAGAAAAAACTTGGATGAGGCTAAAACGGGCATCATTGACTTTGATGCTGAAATCGCTAAGGCCGGTAAGCTAGAGTCAGCTGCTAAAAGGGGTGTCCCGGCAAAGCCTGATGCTTCCAGTTCTTCTGGTTACGGTTTCGGTTCCGAAACCTCGGGAACTGGAGAGGAAATGGAAGGGAAAGATGTTGAAGGGAAAATTGATGAGGGCCAAGATATTGAGCCACCGGCGGATCTACCAACTTCCCCTAGGGGCGCAGACACTTCTTTTCCTCCGGGATCTGCTCCCTCAGCCCTATCGGAGCCAACCTCGCTCCTTGGGTGTTGTTTTCGGGCCTTTGCGTTGTTTGATTTGCGGGAGCACCGGGAGAAACTAGACCTCGTCCATTCGCATTATTGGAATCCATTGACAATGCCTGCTTCAACTCCGTCATAATCTTATCTTGCCGTGTGAGATGGCCTAGAATGGCCACTTATTGCTTTTGCTGGTCACTTACCGCTTCAACAACATGATCCTCTTCAGCATCATTAGGGGCTGCCTCACAAACATGTTGCGGGTACCGCCTGTCGTAGACCGACGTAACATCGTTCCTCTCATTGCAGGTGTCACTGACTGAATCCTCGTGATGAGGCTAGTCTCCTTGGGCCTCAAGATTGTGTGTATTGTTAATACCATTATCTGCCATTTTTTTGTGATTTTTTGCTAAGACAAATAATCAAAACACGTTGCTAAAAGAGGCAAGGACCAACTTAATGACACGACTGTTTTGGCCCCACGGTGGGCACCAAACTGTTTACCCGTAAAACGGTACAGTTGAATTTATATGTGATTTATAGACAAATGAATTAATTCGATCTTGAAATAATAAAAGAATTAAAAAATATGCAATACTTAGCCTTGAGATGAAGATGAAATAGCAGAAACAGTAAATCCGGGAGTAAGGCTTCCGGGCACGACAGTAATGAAATCGAAAAGTGAGAAAATAAAATTATATAGAGCTTTGAATATATTATAGCGTAAGTTTGCCAGAAAATTCGTGTTTTTTTACAATGATAACGTTACTGTTTATAGCTGCACCTAGGGTACAAGGTTCTAACATCATGCTCTTCTTTAATGTCAATTACTAGAGTCATTGAAATACTAAATGCTGTGGAGTATTATTCATTAAATGCTAGTGGTGGCAGGTATTTATTGCATCTTTATGAGCATCATTCTTTCCGGTGACAAATGAAACCGTTATCTTCGGTTTTAACTATCCTCTGCTTTTGGCTCCACGTGTCACTCTCTTATGCATCCACATAGCATAGAATATTTTACCCTATACAATTATTCATTCAAATCTACTTGTGTAGGATTGGAATATAATTCCAATGTACTATAGAAAATTACTTGAAAGGAATGAGATAATATTTTGTAAAAAGCTTTTAAGTGTTTTAAAATTTATCTTAATTATCTATATTTAGATCATGCATGTAACTTCAGAAAATACGTTAAATATAATTTTATTGGTCTCAATTTATATAATAGTATTTGATTTTGCACAATTTTTTGAGTTAGAAAAATTACTTTTGATACATAAGTTATATGTGAATTATTTAATTACCTTACTATCAACGATTGAATGAGACGTGATGAATATTCGGTATGTGCTTTCATATCTTTCTCTCTTCTAATCCAAATTTGTTAGTACTGAAAACGATGACTGATTTTCTACATGGAGTAACCAGTTTTCAATTTCATTCGAGAGAACAATATAACTATACGAGTTATATTCCATTTGCTGAGAAACCTCCTTGTAAAAAGAAAAAGGAAACAGAACGAACAAAATTTGTTATAGAAAGTGTGCGCACATACCACATCCACAAGCAATGGAAGTAGATAGAAATGTCGATTTGTTTTACGTCAAATATTGTTTATACAACTAATTTAATTTCACCATCAAAGAATACGGTGGAGTGATAAGTACTTCTCCGTCCTTAATAAGATCTCCAGTCTTATCAAGTTCGAGTCATAGCTAGAAATTAAGTCGCTTTTGATAGGAAGCATTTTACTACCAAAGTAAAAAATTTCGGTACGTATCCAAATTAGTTAGATCCCAAAGCGAATATCGGATACGAGATGGTCCCAATAACTTTGGTACCAATTACAGATATAAGGCATTGATTAACCATAGAACTAGGTATTAATGGCTAGTGCTAAATTTTAGCCGTACGTATGAGATATAAATATCGATTATCTTTGGTATGTCACTTTCATGAAACATACTGCCCAACAACTATACTTATCAAAACACTAATTACCAACAACCTTGGTACCGATAGACGTAATTAGGCAAGAGTGGATAGTATCTTTAATGTGACAACTCATCCACAATATTGTGTAGGCCATAAGAAGTATTAATTAGCTAATGGATTTAAGTTACATTGGATGATGTAAGAAATTATTATTCGAGTAAATTTAATTTCTTTATTATGGGTTACTCAACATTTTTTTGTTTATCAGTTAAAACTAATTATAAAGTGGCTTATAATTATTTGTTAATTAATGTGATTAATGTGTAAATATTCATTTACCCTAATGCATAGAACTAAATCTTCGATAAATGTCTTTTTTCTATGATTTTGAGCATTCAGTCTGAAAGTACTAATCATCCACAAAATTGTGTAGTCCAGAATCTTTTCCCCGTATATTTGTATTTGATCAAATTAGACAATATTCAAAATTTGTTGTATAGTTTTACATAACGTCAGTTGCCACAAATTCTCTTTTTTTTCTCAATCATTTCCAAACGAACTGACATCCCATGAGAACTTCCTCGTGAAAATTAAGTATCAAAACTTAATCGGGTACTGGTAGATGTTAAATCATCAATTAATCATGGACCTAGGCTTTATTGACTAATACCAAAAAATTATGGCCATTCTTATGAGATACAGTTACATGTCTTATCTCAATTAGGTTTCCAATTTATTAGCAAAAGACGCAAGAAATAAATGACCTACACTATTACATCCAAACAGGAGCGACAAACTGTCGGGTCGGATCGGATATGGAGGAATCGAAACGGGTAATGTAAAAACCTAATCCATATTTAATACGAATAAAATACGGATTAACTGACGGACAATATGGATATCCATATTATCCATGGCTTCTTGAATATAATCATTTTTAGAAGAATTCTTAATCTCCCAAACTTAAAGGAACCCTCAATTTGAAGCTTTACAAATGTAAAAATTAAACACAATAGTTATCCATTAGTTACCTATTGTTATCCATTTTCTAAGTTGATAATATGACTCTTATTCATATTTGACCCGTTTTTAAGAAATATTCAATCTATTTTTTAATGAATATTATGAATGGATAACTATTTTTTTAATCATTTTGTCTTCACTGCGTCCAAACAAAACAAGAGTTGCACGTGCGAATAAATAAATAAATATACATCCCAAAGCACAACATGTCAAAATCAGTAAAAATTGCAGTAGTAAAACATGATTCTTCGTAGCTATGGTAATATGGGTTCACGCATATACTATGTGAAGGGTGAGCAGTAAGGGTGTACAAAAAAAATCGCTAAACTTCATCAAATCGATAATCTTATTCAAATAAGAAAAAAACATTCGATTATAATTTGGTTTGAGTTGGTTTTGTATTGAAAAAGAAATCCGACCATAATTGGTTTAGTTTGATTTTAAATAAAAAAAGTCAAACCGAAATCAAACCAACCCGATTATATATTTATACAATTTTAAAAATATTTTATACATATAAATATTTATTGTAATGTAATTTACAAATATGTCTTAAATTTTTTCACAGTTTTATCTTTTAACATCTTATTTCAAGTTTGGACTTAACATTCTTGAATGGTTAATAAATTTTATAGCCCATAAATGTAGTAGCTCAAATAAAGTTCAAATCAATACTAATGCTAACAAAAGAAATTCAATTCAACACTAGGAATGACACTAGTGTTGGATATCTATTTTTTAGTTTTACATTGTTTTATAATAAAAATGCATAAATTAATTTATCTTTTCTTTAGTACTTAGTTATGTAATTAATAGTACTTAATAGCTATATTTATTTTAGAATGATCTATATAGTATTTTTAGATTATGTTAATTTTTATTATGGCTTATTAATTAGCAATATTTGCTTTATGCAATATTATTATATTTGTTATTGAATATTTTAGTATACTGCTAGGACTTATCTCATATTATTGTATTATTTTTTTGCAAAATATATTGTATAGTTGCATCTTACTAGGATTAAAGAAATACTTGGAGTACAAGTTACATATTTTGTGCTATGAAGACTTTATCGAGAAAAAAAAGTCTGAAAACCCAAAAAAAGAAAATTCGAGAAAAACCGAGATTGAAAAACTTAACTTTGTTGGTTTGATTTGATTTACAGATTTAAAAACCCAACACCATTTATTTGATTTGGTAACTAAAAAATCTGAACCAACCCGACATATGTGAAGGAATATAAACTTCTTTGTTAATTCTCAATGGTTTACATGATCCCTATTTATATTGCTAGAATACAAATCAAAGACCACCAATTTAGGCACAATTATAGGGATTATTATAGGGACTAAATCAAATTAATGGAAGATATGGAATAATAAAAGATACTCTCCTAATATAAAAGATATGCTCCTAATAGTCCCCCTCAGCTTGAACGTGGGTAGGCTGAAACGTTTAAGCTGGATCGAAACGAGTCAAATAAGTATCTCGGGAGTCCTTTAGTAAAGATGTCCGCATACTGTGATGAAGACGGCACATGAAGAACTCGAATGTGACCGATCTGAACTTTTCGCGAACAAAGTGAATATCCATCTCTACGTGTTTGGTACGCTGGTGCTGCACGGGGTTGCCTGACAAATAAACTGCTGAGATGTTGTCACAATAAACTACCGTAGCTTTGAGGACCGGAACATGAAGCTCAAGAAGCAAATTACGGATCCATGTAGCTTCAGCTACAGCATTTGCTACCCCCCTATATTCGGCTTCAGCACTGGACCGGGATATGGTTGGTTGTCGTTTTGACGACCAAGAGATGAGATTGTTTCCCAGAAATATGCAATAGCCTGATGTAGAACGTCTAGTATCCGGGCATCCCCCCCCAGTCGGCGTCAGAGTAGGCGACCAAAGTATGATCAGGAGATGCTGAAATCCGAAGACCGAGATCTATAGTGCCATGAATGTATCTCAAGACCCGTTTCATGAAAGTAAGGTGTGGCTCTCTTGGTGCGTGCATGAAAAGGCAAATCTGTTGAACCGCATAAGAGATGTCTGGTCTAGTAATTGTAAGATACTGTAGTGCCCCGACTATGCTGCGGTATAGAGACCCATCTGATAATAATTCCCCTTCAGTAGCACTAAGGTTGGAGTTGGTATCAACAGGAGTGTGGCAGGGCTTACAAGCCGTCATACTTGCCCGGTGTAGAATATCCCGGGCATACTGTGACTGACCGAGAAACAGAGATTGATTGTCTCGGGTAACTGTGATGCCAAGGAAATGATGGAGCTGACCTAGATCGGTCATGGCGAATTCATTAGAAAGCCGGGAGATAATACTGTGGAGGAGAGCTGGTTGGTTAGCTGTGAGGACAATGTCATCGACATATAGTAGTAGATAGGCGAGCTGTTCCCCATTCTTATAAATGAATAGAGATGTATCACACGTGCTGCTTCGAAATCCCAGAGATGTGATGAATG
>MCJB01051002.1:0-10746 GCA_002018475.1 Nicotiana obtusifolia
GTATATTATTCAAAGAGGAGGAGAAAGTATGAAGCAGCAAAATAGGTAAGTTTACCTGGACTGGAGAATCTTCGACCGACGATAACCGCCGCTGAAGCTAGTGAAGCAACTCTAAAGCAGAGGCAACTCGACGATTTGGAAGGCGGCGGCCGCGGCGATTTGAAAAAAAACCTTATGGAGTTGGTGTTCGGACAAACTTTTTTTTCTTGTAAAATTTTTTAAAGTTTATTTCCCAGAAGAAAAAGAAAGAACTAAAGTTTAGTTAAAATGGGATGTGAATTGGGCTGCTTATGTAATTGGAGTAAAACTTACACCAGGTAGCCACTTTTAGCTGCTAATAGAAATATAGCCAGTGTTTATAATGTAAAAAATGGCCCCAACTTAAATAGGGAGAATAATAGAAATAGGATACTTTGATGTTCCTATTTTAACTCGAACACTAGAATTTTAAAGCATTCGAATTTTAAAGCATTAGAAATAGGATACTTTGATATTTAGTATGAACTTTACATACTAAATATCAATTATTCTTATGTCGTCTTATGCATTAGAATTTGAGTCTCCTTTTCCTCAGTGCCTCAAATTCTAATGCTTTAAAATTCTAGTGTTCGAGTTAAAATAGGAACATCAAAGTATCCTATTTCTATTATTCTCCCTATTTAAGTTGGGGCCATTTTTTACATTATAAACACTGGCTATATTTCTATTAGCAGCTAAAAGTGGCTACCTGGTGTAAGTTTTACTCCAATTACATAAGCAGCCCAATTCACATCCCATTTTAACTAAACTTTAGTTCTTTCTTTTTCTTCTGGGAAATAAACTTTAAAAAATTTTACAAGAAAAAAAAGTTTGTCCGAACACCAACTCCATAAGGTTTTTTTTCAAATCGCCGCCGCCTTCCAAATCGTCGAGTTGCCTCTGCTTTAGAGTTGCTTCACTAGCTTCAGCGGCGGTTATCGTCGGTCGAAGATTCTCCAGTCCAGGTAAACTTACCTATTTTGCTGCTTCATACTTTCTCCTCCTCTTTGAATAATATACGAAGTTACTTGTTCAAATTGCGTTGTAACTCTGTTACCTGTAGAAAATTCTGTATTTTTGGTTAATGTGCCGCTCCTTGAGCTTAAGGCTCGTTTTTTTTATTTTTTATAAAGCTTTTGATGCTCCTATTACTTGTGTAAGATTCAGTACTAATGAATATAGACGAGTTTAAGTTGTGTCCATTGACAGTGTAAAAAAAAATTTATATATTCATGTCACTTATTGGATAAACTACTGGTTAATTTCACGAGAAACAACTAATTGATAATTCAGTAAAGTGGTAACTAACTTGCTATCACGAGTTAATATTCAATGATAATGTAAAAAAAATCAAATATATATATATATATATATATAATAGAAAATATATATATATTTTCTATGATGAAGGTGTTGGTGTTAGCTTGCGCATACACAACTATTACGCTCTTGTACTTGCTACCTCCAACCAACACTAGTAACATCTAACTGTCGTCCCACTAGCACTAGTATTGAGTAACTGTGCCACCAAGGCTTAGGCAGATAGAAGAGAAGAACTAGTATTTTTTTTGCCTCCGGCGGGAATTGAATGTGAGACCTCATGGTTTTTCTCTCATAGACTACTAGGCGTTGGGTTGGGTGCTATGACTTGATGTATTGCAAGTAATGAATTTAGAGTTTGAGCTTTGAGATTAAGTCCTTTGTGTGTCCATGAACTATTGGGTCATTTCTTTACTATCTGTCCAATTTTATCTTATTTTTTACTTTTCCAGTGTGGAAAAAGAATAGAATTATTGGGTATTTTATTACTAGGATTGTAGTTGGTTCTTCCAATTGAAAATTCTTAGCATTCTTTATGTTTCCTAGTTGCATATTAGAAGCTACCCTCTGTATGTTGTGTGATACGCTCAAATTACACCTCAATAATTAGTGTAAGCGATCGATGTCAAATATAGTAACCCAACAAGGTTGGGGTCGAATCCCACAGGGAATAGGTGTGAAAGCTCACTTATTTAGTATGATATTTTACGACAGTCTCAATCCTTCTAAATGATTGCAATTGAGAAAAGAAACAAATGAGAGTTGTATCAATGGAGTGTAGTAATTCTTGAATATTAATTATAGTAAATAGATAAACCAAGGTTGTGTTCCCTTTAATGGATTGATATGTTGACGAAGTTAATGTTATGTATATATTTCTAATGGTAGAATCTCGTGACATGTAGTAGCATCTAGATTTACTACCCAGTATTTTCCAATAGATAGGTGGTAAATTCTCTCTTTGATTTTTCCAAATATAAGAGATTTACATATTTGAAATCAGCAATTTCTACCAAATGAATAAAACTTATTCCTAAGTAAATTCATTAAGCAAGGTTTAAAGCCTTGAGTCTTTGTCATTTACTTCTACCAAATTCTCACCAACTTTTCCAAGCAAGGTAAAAATGAATTGGCTTTTGTTACTGTTTGCAACCAATAACAATAAGTGAAGATTAAGAAGTAAATAAATATCACTCAACCATTAGATTTATAACAACATTAAACATTCATTAACATAATATCCATCAAGGTCACACAACCTCAGTGTGAGAAACTTAGCTACTCATATTACAAATTGAAATCAATAAAAGATAAAGAAACATAGAAGTTAATAAAACTTACAGAGGTAAGAAATGTTTTTAACCTTCAAAACTCTTAGCCAAATACAAAATATTCAATCTTCAAACCTAAGATCTGTTTTTCTGACAAAAGTGACGGCTCCCAATAGGTCTGACACTGACACAAAACCCTAATAAACCTATTTATAGAGGTCCAAAAGTCGAGGTGGGTCCAGAAGTCCAATGCTGTCGAGTTTGAAAAGCGGATCGCTTTCCTGTCGCGGACAGGTTTGCTGTTCGCGAAATAGGTCGCGAATTTTGCATTGAGAGAACTGTCCGAGTTCGCGATCAATAAGGTAAGATTCGCGGTTCGCAGAGTCACTTCGCGGTTCGCGAAGTCATCGCGAATTGCCTCTAATGTTTTTGTCCAAGTTTGCGACCCAGGAATGCAACTTCGCGATTCGCATATTCACTTCGCGGTTCGCGAAGTCATCGCGAAAGGCCTCCAATGTTTCTGTCCAAGTTCGCGACCCAGAAGTGCATGTTTCGCGGTTAGCATCTTCAGTTCGCGGTTCGCGAACTTGTCGCGAAGTAGCTCAGAAGCCACTGTCTGAGTTTGCGACCTTTTTCTTTATTTTCGCGATTCGCTTTAAAGGATTCGCGGATCTCTTTTCCCATTTGCAATGTCGCCTTCTCATTTAGCACCCTTCTTTCACTTCTTTCTTGAATTAAATTGACTTCTTAACTTCTTTTCCGACCTTTTGGTAACTCATGCTAGTTTACTGAAATTGTACTAAAACAAAGCAAAAATTAGTAGATTTTGTTAGTGAAACAAGTTAAAGTCTAAGCAAGTAATATGTCAATGTGCCGAAATTACCCGGCACATCATTGTGCCGATTTTATGGATGCGTTTACTTGATCTATTATAAGTATATGTCAAAAAGACATCATCTTTATGCCCTGGGGCTTTGATCTAGTGATTAGAGTGCAACTTGTGATGTGTTGATTAGGCGCACGTCATAGGTTCGAACCTTGACGCAGATAAAAGCCTGGTATTTAAGCGGAAACGAATTTTGAACTGTGCACCACTGGCCCTCGGGATTTCTCAGCTATCAAAAAAGAAATAACAAGAAATAAGAAAAAGACATATTGTCATTTACATTAATAATTTTTGTTATTCTAACAAATAAAATTTGCAATTCAGTTCATCCGTATATACTCATCTTTTGCTGTTGAAGTTTAACTCTTTTTTTCTCTTTTCCCCCCAAATTAATGAACGCTGACAGATGAGAGTGAAAAAGCAGAAGCGGCATAGGAGAGCTGTGAGGTTTTACACGGCTTGTTTTGGGTTTAGAGAGCCATTTAAAGTCCTTTGTGATGGAACATTTGTGCATCATCTTGTTGCAAATCGCATAACGCCTGCTGATACTGCATTGGCCAATATTCTTGGCGCCACAGTTAAACTTTTTACTACCAGGTTTATTTTCACCAGCTCCATTTGTCTCTTCTCCACTTGGCTTTACATGACTTAACTTTCTTTGCATTAATTTGGAGGACAAGCTAAATATGTTTTGCTTTAAAACTGTTTGGTCACTTCATAGCGTCTTTGCTTGCAGATGTGTTCTTGCAGAGATGAAGAGCCTTGGTAGTTCCTATCGTGAATCACTGAATGCAGCTAATAATCTTATTATGGCGCGGTTAGCTATTTCTTCTCTTCTCTTTCCTGCTCCTCTCAAAAGCAGAGTTATCAGGACATTCGTTTGAGTTATGCCACTTGGTCTGAATCTGACTCTATTGCAGATGTGACCATGAGAAGCGGAAAAGTGCTGTAGCTTGTATAACTGAAGTTATTGGGGAGGACAATTCTGAACACTTTTTTGTTGCTACTCAAGATGCTGAATTACGGAGAAGTCTTCAAAAGGTATTTGAACTTAATTTTTCGTCGGAGATGGTATTGATGATGTCCTATATTGCGATACGGACATTTCATGTTATTACAAAATGTGAACTGAAAAATCCCATAAGATCCTAGGAGAACATTTTATATGTATATACCAACTGGCTTTTCTCCTGTTTTTTCTGACCTTTGTTTCCCCTTTTCCTGAACCGGGGTAGATACCTGGTGTGCCTGTAATTTATGCTCTTAGGAATGCATTATTTCTCGAACAACCATCGTCATATCAACGTCAGTTTGCCAAATCTGCCGAAGAAGAACGTCTTCATATGACTGACATGGAGTACAATATGCTTCGACTTAGGAAAAAGAGAAGATTGTCTGATGACGAACAAGGGGATTCTTCCGATGCACCAGAGGAAGAGGTAGACAACATTTCACAGGTCCAGCCTATCAAGACAAGTGTTAAGCATAGCGGAAATGATGTCAAGGATAAAGTCCGCTTCAAGAGAAAGAAAGCTAAGGTTAGGGTTCATAATAATGTTTTATTTTCCCTTGCACAGCTTAAAATCTAACTTGTTGCTTCTCTCATTCTGTTGAAATATTGTTGTTTAAGACCATATTCTCCACTTTCATGTGAAACATTATACTTAGCAACGTTTTATTAAAGCAGAATAACACTAAGATAATGCTGTTATATGGGGCTGGTATATGTAGAAAGAAGCAACAGAAAAAGCCAACAAAAATAATACACTTGTATTTCAGTCCTAAGGACACCATCAGTTCTTCCTTGAAATACTGAGGTTCCTTCCCTCCATACCCCTCGCCGTATGTACACACAGGGATAGAATTCCAAATTGATTATTTCTTTTCTCAGGTCCTCTTCATTGTTCTTGGCATGGAGCACACTTCACCTCGAAGATGCACAATAACATTTTTAGTTGCTTGGTGACTTTTTTTCCGGAAAATAAAGAATTTTATTAACCAAAATGTAAATATGTACAGCTCAAGGTATAGAAGAAAACGTAAAATGGAGTTTGGCTAATGGAGTTCATGATATTTGTTTCATATATCATGTAGTAATTGAATTTTTGGCCAGTCATTCCTCTAAGTTGACTGAGTTGACCATATTTACTTACAGAAGATGGTATTTCACGGATGTATGTTATTGTTATAAAGCATGTTCAATTAAATGCGTCTCAGAATGACTATGGTTTATGCCTACAGGGTCCAAATCCACTCTCGGTCAAGAAGAAAAAGAAATCTGTGGATACAAATGTTACTACCTCAGGAAAGGTGAGATTCAGATTCTAGAACAATATTTTATATGACCTATAGTGAACTACGTAAAAGAAGAATTTAAAAATAAAATATACAGAGGCACGCAGGGCGGGCTGGTGGGCAGTCCGAGATGTAAAGCGTGCAGACATTCTTGGGGGTGTATAGGCAAATATTCCAAGATGCAATGCATGACTAGAGTAAACACTCCACCTTCCGAAATGCTAGCCCAACTAGACCTCAGGCCCTAATGTTGCTTCGAGGTGTTTAGAGGTTGTCTTATCCCGTTGCGAGTCCCAATGCTCTGTTTTCAAATGTTGCTTATAACTCTAGAAATTACTAGAGATTTAGCTAAGAGCAATATACATAAGAAGCAAAATGTCCATATAACCCCCTTCACCCAAAAAGTTCATAAAGTCCATATTCACCAACTGAAGTGTAATAATCCGTACTACTATTATCTGCCTCCCTCCCCCAATTTTCTTTTCCCTCTAGGTGAATGTGGAAGTTCAAGTGCAGGTGCAGGAAAGCCAGAACAGGGATGGGACTGTGAGAAGCAGGAAAAAAAGGAAGAGGTCGAACAAGAGCAAAGATGTTGTTGAAGGCAATGTTTAGTGGTCCAAGGCATCCACCAGGAAATCTTTTGCTCCTGACTTGCTTTGCAATATCAGGCAAGTGATAATCTATAAAGTTAGGAGTCCAAATGCTGATGCTGCATCATAATGTGAACATTTTTTGAGAGCACCATTTAACTGAAGGCGTAGCTGCCACAAAATGCCAATACAATGTAGAAGTTGCGTCACGGCTTTATAGTTTATGGTAGTTTTATGGGTCTACTGCCTCTTTCTTAGAACTTCCAAGAATTGACTATGGTTGGTTTTGAATGGATCAACAGTTTATCTTTCTTGTGAATGTTGCATCCTGAACTAACTACTTTTATTGACCTATGCTAAGATCTTTACGATTTTGGTTTGCATTAAAATCACATCTTCTGAATAGGAAAGTTATTAGAAGGAGAAACCTAATGTGTGCATAGTTTTTGACCCTTTCGCTCAAGGAGGATACTTGATGATATTCTTGGGAAGAGGAGACTGATTCTTAGGAGGGAAAGTCCATCTTTTCCACTTAGAGCAGCATTAATGGTGACTTTTAATTTGGGCTTACTGTTTTTGGGATTGACTAATCTGGTTTCAATAATCAATAATTACGTTGCTATGCTTTCTTGTTTGTGGCCTTTTGCTGTTTCTCCCTGCACTTTCTAGTTAGTGGATCCCTGCTCACCTTGCTTGAATCACATGTGAATAATCCTAGATTTGTAATATGTGAATCGAGCTTTCTTTTAATCAGAAAATAGGCATCAATATTCTTTCTTTCACTGACGTTGGTGTTCGGATAAGCTTGCCGGCACCTCGACTATTCCATCAGTACCCATTAGCTCTCATCAGCACAGGTACCGGGTAACTCTGCCTACCAAGGCTTAGGTAGATGGGAAGAAATCATCTAGTGTTTTTTGTCTCCGAGATTTGAACATGAGATCTCATGGTTCTCCTCCAACTTCATTGACTACCCATGGTGCTAAAATGTGCATCAGTTATATGATGGATTGATTTTAGGTCATACAGAATCTCAAATAAATCTGTCACTTTTGCAGGACGAAATTTTGATTGATGGATACTAATCATACTATGAACATAGTATATCAACCACAAGAACTCTATTTATTTATCAAGGGAAGTGTCTGCCTGAGAGGTAGCAATTATCAGTAGAATATAATGGTCTATTGCTAATGTGATTCCATTTTGAGATGTCTTCATCTGTGTCTTTAGTTGATCAGCATTGGTACAACTTGTAAGAATTTTGCCCTTACAGTAACAGTTTTGTAACATGAAATTAGTTTCTGGAATTCTGTTGGTGTTTACCTTAGTATACTTCTTACTTATTAGTGCAAGTAACTTAATCCGATAATATAAAATATTTATCTATTGACATTGTACAAAACATAAATATTATAATATCCTCTTTCATGACATTTCATACTATGCCAATCCATTGGAAAAAAAGTATTTTCATAACAATGTGAGGAATTCAACATTAATTTGTCTTCA
Source organism: Nicotiana obtusifolia (assembly GCA_002018475.1). Classification (NCBI taxonomy): domain Eukaryota; kingdom Viridiplantae; phylum Streptophyta; class Magnoliopsida; order Solanales; family Solanaceae; genus Nicotiana; species Nicotiana obtusifolia. The sequence goes on from MCJB01051002.1 coordinate 7,893, forward strand.
AATGCTAAAATGGCAAATTAAAAGGTTCTTACATTAATTTGAGCTATAAGTACTTACGAGGTACGCTATTGCTTAGTCTAGCTTTTATGGAAGCTTTAACAATTTATGGACTGGTTGTAGCATTAGCACTTTTATTTGCAAATCCTTTTGTTTAATCTTAGCTTAGAAATATGAAAAATAAATATATTTTTTCATATTTTATTGCCTTCGACTTGTCGTTTGCTTTTTCAAATTCTATCAAGATTTCCCTCCTCCAATTCTTTATTCTTTGAGAAAAGAACCTACGGGAAGGGCTGATTTGCGGATAAGGAATTAGCATACTGACTCGCTTCCCCCTCCTCTTTTCCCCTTCACGTCTTCATCCAAGCATGATGAGAATGTAGGACAAAGAGGAGTCCGGAACCAAAGTATGAGTACTGCATTATAATTACGGGCATAACATAACACTAAAGAGCACTAAACAATAATAAAGTCACATGTTAATATATGTACAACAATAAAATTCAAATAACATTAATTATTCATAAAATAATAATTTATCTATTTTACTAATTTTTAAGCACATGACTAATCTAATCCCGATAAAAAATAACAAATCAATTTAATCACAAAACAATCATAAAAAACCATATATCACAGTAAAAAAATAACTAATAAATATATTTTTAGTTATTCATAAAATAATAATTTATTTAATTTATTAATTTTTTAGCACATAAATAATCTAATCCGGATAAAAAATAACAAATTTAGTTAAAGCAAAAAACAATCACGAAAAAATATAGATCATAGTAAAAAATAATTGATACGCATTTCTTCTACATGAATTTTGCCAAAAAGTAAATCGGAATACCTCAATTTAAATTTTTTTGGAAGGTGAAGATTTGATGATTTGGAGCCGAAACGAGCAATTCATTACGCGATTACCACTGTGTTAGCTTGCTACCATACAAAGAAGATACACTTTTTGTGGGATGTGGGCTCCAATAGGGTTTTTTTTTGTTTTAAAAATTGGGGGGGAGGGGGGCAGGGGGGCGGTTGAATGGGGAAAGGGGGTGTTAATGGTTTTCTGGTCGGGGAAGATGGAGACTTGTTTTTTTAAATAGGTATAGCACATATATAGGATGCGCTATACTTTAGCGCTTCCTATATTCGCGCTATACCTCCCGCCCTTTTAACCGCTCTATATATAAAATGGTACACAATTTTTTTTTATCTATTTGTATCGTTTGAGTCCAAAAGAACCATACTTTGATTCCGATAATAGAATATCTCCACCTCTAATCAAAAGTCTCGAAATGAATTTTGGGAATGAAAAGATCATGGTATTCACCGTTGTTCTCTTTAATGGGTCTTACATGGTGCTAGTTCGGAATGATCGAAATTCCAAAGCTGTAAGAAATAAAAAAGAAAAGGAATGTAGCACAAAGCAAAAGATTTTGGCATGGTCTTATTACTTAGGAAAATTTATGGCCACATGCTTCTTTTATGAAGATACTAGTGATTAAGGGTGTGTTTAGCACGAAGGAAAATATTTTTTGAATAATATTTTTTTAATTTTTTTATGTTTGGTCGGTTTAAATGTTTTAAAAAATATTTTTTCATGAACTCATTTTTCTCCCATTGGAGAAAAATATTTTCCCAATCAAAAGAAGGAAGTTACTCATTTTTTGGTCGGGGAAGATGGAGACCGTTTTTAAAGTAGTTATATCGTACACATAGGATGCGCTAAACTATAGCGCCTCCTATATCCCCGCTATACCTCCCACTTTTGAGTTCAAATATAGCGCGGCTATTCACCGAGCTATATATATAATGGTACACAAATTTTTTTTTAAAACTATTTGTGTTGTTTAAATCCAGAAGAACCATACTTTGATTCCGGTAATAGAATAACTCCATCTCTAATCAAAAGTCTTGAATCGAATTTTGGGAATGAAAAAAAAGGGTGTGAGAAATATTTTAAAAAAAAAGGAATGTAGCACAAAGCAAAAAAAATTGGCATATGATTTTCTTATTACTTCGGAAAAATTATGGCCACATGCGTCTTCTATGAAAATACTAGTGATTAAGGGTGTGTTTGGCACGAAGAAAAATTTTCGAAAAATATTTTTTAATTTTTTTATGTTTGGTTGGCTTAAATGATTTGGAAAATATTTTTCTCATGAACTCATTTTTCTCCCATTTGAAGAAAATATTTTTGCTTATCAAAAAAAGGGAAAATATTTTCCAAAACTCTTTTACAACCTTTCCCGCTGTATTCCCCATACTCTCCAACCCCCACCACCCCACTCCCCACCCGACCCTCGCCCCATTCCTCATCCCATCCTAAATAAAAATATTATTAATATCATGTCATAAATAGAGTTCTTTTCGTTTCAACAAATGAGTATTTTCTTTTCATGATATAAATAAGTATTTTTTTTTTATTTTAACAAAAAATTTTACTTTCTTGTCACGAAGTAGAAAAAGTATTTTATTCCATTTCAATAAAATGATGTAATAAAAAATATTTTCTTTCATTTCAACAAAAAAAATATTTTCTTTCATGATGTAGAAAAAGTTTTTTCTAATTTAAACAAAATGAGTATTTTCTTTCATTTAAAAAAAAAGTATTTTCTTTTCGTGATTTAAAAAAGTATTTTCTTATTTCAATAAATGAGTACTTATTTTCATGTTGCGTAGAGAGTACTTTCTTTTTCAACCACAAAAAGGGTATTTTCTTTTTAATTATGGAGCACACATTTTAACGTTATTTTTGCGTAAAAAAATAAAGCAACACATTAGTTCATTTTTAAATTATCGAAGAAAATAGAGTCGGACATCTAGGGGGTGGGGGAGCAAGGATACATGG
>MCJB01051002.1:10766-29595 GCA_002018475.1 Nicotiana obtusifolia
GCAAGGATACATGGGGTTGGGGGAAAGGGGGAAGGGGTGAGATGAGTAGTAAAGAAAAATATTTTCTATTCTCTAACCAAACACTAGAAAATATTTTTCGAAAAAAATTTTTCACTCACCAACCAAATATTTTCTAGGAAACGTTTCCTTCGTACCAAACACACCCTAAGACGTGATCAATTTATCGTCATCCATTATAATTAGCATCATCATTATGAGTACTATTATATTCATTATGAAAAACCCATTAAGAGTTCGCCAATAAATAATAAACTCAATAAAGGTGGTCCTGATCTCATATTTTAAACTTATAATAATTTTCCATTTTATAAAATTCGATAATATACTTTAATGTTTTTTTTTTAATTTGTTCTCATGTTCAAATATTCTATTATTTTCTTCCTTAGGCCACTGATAAGCTTAGGCAGCTATTTTCATCCGTTGTATTTGAGCTTTGAGGGTTTCATTTTCCTAAATTAATTCTTTCTTTTCCCCCTCATCTGCCGCAGCTTGCACCCCTTTCTCGAACTGAAGATCGCGGATTTGTTTTTCCAACCCGCTTATGGTAGCTCGATACTCATCTTCCTTGACTAACCAGTCCCGTGGTGCTTGGGACTCTTCAGCAAATGCTTGGAAATGGGGTCTCTTGGCCGGTCGTTCAGGCTCGAATTCTTTTTAATACCACATAACGTATTCAAGGATGACTTCGCCCCGAGACAGGTCTCGAACACGGGTGTCTGCTGGCAAATACTTGCATCCACTCCAAACCCCCCGAACTAAACTTTCCGGGAATTGTCCCTCAGCACAAATTTCTATCATGTGATGGCTAAGGTCTATATTCTTTGGTACTGTCTGACATCTTCCCAGCTGTCTCAAAACCCGACAAGGTGCGTACGGTTGAATGCTCCTGAGGCCCATTAGGAGAAAATATGGCCCGGCAGCTGACTCATACATAACTTCATCAATCTCAGAACAACCGAGCACCCAATTCACCTGCTCTGCTGTGATAGATCGGAGATGAGCTATCCAACCTGTGACCCCCTCGGGCATGTTAACATTCCCAACCTTGGCCTGGAATTCGGCTAAGTAGTTTTTCCCCGGCGGTGCATATCTTAAGCGCTGGGGCCGTTGACAGAGGTGCTCAATTAACCTGATTTGCAGTAGTAGGCTGCAACCTTCGAAAAACCATTCCCCAGCCTTACAAGTGGTGAGAGCTCGGAAAATATCAGATAAAATCATAGGGGCAAGGACACTCTTGGCCTGTGTTACCAGTGCGCCAACAACTCCGGCGATCCGAATGTCTATATGTCCGTCCTTCTGGGAAATATTACGAGTCCTAGAAATGCCACCACGAAAGCAAAGCATCTATGCTCCTCCCATTTTGGTCGGTTTTCTTTACTACAAATCTTGCTTTCTGGGTTATTAAACCCCCCTACGTGACCATACCTCTCATAAATGAACCGTAGGGTGGCAAATCCATTTTCCAAATCCGGGTTATGGACTTTCCGACTTATCTTCAACATATCCAGAAACTTGTGAGGAGCAATCGCTCTTGGGGCCACTAGATATCCGTGCCTTAACGGGGTTTCATTCCTCCCTATGTACCCAGCAATTTCTACCAAGGTTGGTGTCAATTCATAATCTGAGAGATGAAACACATTATGGGCCGGATCCCAAAATGCGACCGAAGCTCTTATGATATCTAACCGGGGCCTCATTGTCAATAATTCCGGAAGACTTTCCAGACATTGTCTGACTGTGTTTTGCCCAGACTCGGTCAAATCATTCCACCACATTCTCAACTCCAACGGGATCGACTACCATTTCCATATTGTAACAAAACCCGTGCTCGTTCTGCACATTTAGAAAATTTTAAAAAAAGAAATCAGTAAAAGGAAATTTATTTATTTATCTATTCATGCGTGTAATTTAGTGGCTATTGTTGCAAATAGGCCCTTCAGCACTTTCAAAGGGAAGATTTATGGCTGTGTTTGCTATGTAGCCAAAAATTAAAAAAAAAGGTGGTTGTTTTGCCGAAAACAGCCTTCCGGCGCCCTTTTGGAGACATTTAGGCTATTTATGCAAAAACGACAATACCTAACAGCTTTATTTTTGAAATTTCCTTCAATAAAAATACTTAATAGAAGAAAAGGGGTACGCCTGAATTTTGAATTTTTTTTTTTTTAATTATTAAAGAATGGCTACTTTGGGAATTTCCAAAAGTAAAAGAAAAAATATTTTTGAATTTTGTTTTATCTTTTCAAGGAAGAGAGAATAATTTCAATACCCCGAATTCCTAAGACTTTATTATTAAAAATCAGGAAAGAAAATATTTTTAACAAAATATATTTTTGAACTCTTTTTGAACTTTCATTATATAAAAGCAAGAAAGTATACTCAGAAAAAGTTAGAAAATATTTTTTGAATTTTTTTTTAACAAAAAGAAAAAAATATTTTTGAGCTTTCAAACGTAAGAATACAAATATTTGAGAATTTTCTCTTCTTTTTTTTTTTTCAATTTAGAAAGACAAAATATTTTGGACTTCAAAAAAAAAATTTCAAAATTCTTTTTGATTTTTTTTTTCTTTTCCTTGATTTTGAAATCAGAACTTTGATCTTTTTGTTTTTTTTGTTTTTTTTTTCAAAATTTTTGGCAGCATTTCGCCTTTTTTTGAACACCAGGTTTTTTGAAAAAAATGCAATGACCCTTAATTTATACTTCACCCTTCATTTTATTTCTCGATTTTCTAATTTTATTTTAATGGCCGATCGACGCGCAAACCGAGATGAAATAATGCACATGTAGCACGTAATTTATGCATCAGGATGGTCATTGATTTTAGGGTAACCTGTCCTAGACGGACCCAACCCCTGTGTTGAGTCCCCTAAGTCAAATGCACATGATACACAAATAACGTTCTTACTTGGGATCCGGTATTGAGTCATGTTATTCTAAGTCAAAACATAGGCATTGGTCTAGACTGGTGAACCCGAGCGGACAACTCGAGCCGAGGAGGGGCTACGTACAGGGCACCAAAAGGCCACCCGGCTTTGTAACTTATCCGGCCTCTTTCTTATTCAAGGGTAAGACACTAACAGAATGGGACGTCACGGCCAGCGTGCACGTCCCGAAGATGAGAAGAGAAAAGGTTCGGAACAATTTACAACAGTTCAAATAATATTAAAGCGATAAAAGCGGCAATTAGCACGTTAGGAATAACAGGTAATAACATCAAATAGAAGCCAAAAAAATAACAATCAATTTAAGCTCGAATTCTTGAACCCTGAACTAGAGATTCTGGGTTCGGTTCCCCAGCAGAGTCGCCAGAGCTGTCACACCTCTTTTTTCGTACACTTCCCAGGGAAGGAATATGTATAAAAATGAGTTTTTCCAATTAAAGTGACATTTAATCGAAATGAGATTATTTTTTATTTAGAGAGTCGCCACTTGGAATATTTTAATTGGTGTCCCAAGTCACCGATTTTTTTTTTTCCAAGATCGAGAAAAATTTCGACTTTCTTTTGAAGTCTGCGAACCAGAAATTCTAAGTACGGAATTCTGTTAACCCGAGGGTAGGTGTTAGGCACCCTCGGATTCCGTGGTTCTAGCACGGTCGCTTAATTGTTATAATTGGCTTACTATCTGATTTTAATACCTATTATTTACTTATGGTGCATTTTACTTAATTCCGCTTTTCTGCTTTTAAATTATTTGGAAAATTGCGATGTTAATCAAAATAGGCCACAAATCACGTCACATAAATGCACCCGTGATTTGTAATATCTTTTAACTAAACATCGGGATTTGGATTTGGGTCACATAAATGCGCACCCGAATTTAGGAAATTGTTAGAACAACGCGCCTAAAGCGCCTACGTGTTTTAATTTGTCGAGGGCCATGGAATTTGCTAAATGGCACGCCTCTATTTTTCTACATGTTTAATTAAAGAGGGCCATATGTTTGTATATTTATTTGGTATGACACGCCTCGAATTAATTTTAATTATTTATATTATTCAAATTTGTTTAAAATCGGGCCACCTAAAAGACACCCCCGAAGTTAACATTGTCACTATGCCACGGAAACCGTACCCATAGTTACAACGTAATCAATCGTATTTCTTCTCAAGTTTACTACATTGACAGTTTATTTATATTAATCTTATGTCTAATCGATTAGAGGGCCATTCATAATTATTAATTATATAGCACGCCTCTCTTTATGAAAATATTTATGTTTAAAGAGAAAGAAAAAAATTGGGCAGCCAGTATCTTAGTGTCGAACCAATTTGCAAGTATAAATTTCTTGTTAACAGCACTCTTCTAAAAGAGAACAATCTCCTCAACAAAGTCACTATTTACAATTTCAGATATGGCCAAACTTTATACACAATTATAATTCAAATGGCACATTAATAGCCCATTTCTGGAATAACAGTTCTAAACCACCATCTTGCATATTTATAAATATAGCCAGATTTCACAAAGTAAATACCGACTATCGGATAGTAACCCCATTTTGTTTCAAAAAAAACGTACAAACTCCCACAAAACCTATTACAATTCTGGCCAGTAACTTTTATAAGGATAATCAAACACTAAATGCATTATTTCTGCAAACGAGCATTTCGACATAAGCCATTTAACATGAGCTAGTTGCATAACATGAATTAAAACATCATTTTTAGCGCGACTGATCTCAACACAACAAAACAGATTGCGAAAATGTATCGCTATCCAGACTTGTATCAAACGTGCTATTATGAGATTAGCTGACTTAAAGGATTGACTATATTCTGAATTTTCGCTATTAACATGTTGCCAAAATAGCAACGGACCACAAACAACAATCAACTTACTGACAATAGTAAGATAGCTATAAACAGTCTACTTGAAACAGAATCCCAGGCTAGACAACATACCCTTTTAAACATAATAAAGTAAAGATTGACACAAAGCATGGACTAACACACAAGGCAGTTTTACTTTAAAAAAAAAATTCAATCCAAACGCATATCCGTTATTAGAACAGCATAGACAGATTTGTGGACCATTGGAACAAATTTCCAGCCTTAGCTAACTCGAACATAAGATAAATCTATCGATTGATTGTAAGGACAAGGATTGCTCAACCTTAACAAAATGATCAAGTTGAATATAACGTTTTATAGTTCATTGAATATTCTTATCATTATAATAGAATAGACGTTGAGACGATACACTTATCCAATACGAACAGACAGCCAAACAAAGTCTCAAGAGGCATCATTAATGCGATATTATAAGATCTGACCATTAACGACGATAAAGGAATACAAACAAAATAGAAGTTCTATCTTTGAATGAGGGAGCAGCAGTGATTATCAAGTTAATACTGGAACGACACCAAACAAGATGAAACAGAACATCGACATATGTAACATTATGAGTTGAAACGGCAGAATCAGTCTTAAGTATAACAAAAATCATTCTTCGAATAAACAGTACGTTTCATTCACATCACTGCAATGACGAAGCAATTTGGGAACATACCTATAAAAAACGACCCCTGAATAATTTCAGCGTAACAGTAACTCAACTAACAGCAGCCCCGGCTTTTACTCTATATGGTCGGCAAACCAAAAGCTTAACGTGACAGCTAAGAGCGACAAACTTCAGTGCTAGCAACGGTCCGCAACAACAAACGAACAACCAAACTTCAGTGCTTTTCTTCTTTTTTATATATTTTTAGAATCCTCTGTTTCTTACTCTCTCGTTTCTGTCTTTCTTTTTTCGATTTTTCAGACCCCTCAATTTCTTAATCTCCCCAAAATTTCAGACTCCCCCAAAAATCGGACCGGACCCAACAATGAAGAAGTCGAGCCATTTATAGAAGAACCCTCTCAAACGCCCTTGTCCCCAAAAAAACCCGAAAAATCAAACCAAAAATCAGAAAAATCCAAAACCCTTACCTCTGTCCGGAAGTTGCTTTTTCAAAACCAAATACGGGACAAATGGAAGGCGTAGATCAATTGAGAGCTGATATCTATGGCCTCCATTTGAACCGAAAATGGTCCCAAAGCCATAAAAGCACTCGGGTGTACCCATTTTGTCAGGGTTTGTTAGGTCCGTAGTACGTGGGGAAGGGGGGGACCACGGACGAGTTGGGGTTTCAACTCGTCCGATTTTGGGTGAGTTTGGTGGCGGAAATCGGCGCGGATGGGGGTGAGGACAAAGGAGCAGCGGCGGAGAAAGGGGGGATATTAGGTTAGGGTTAGTTTTTTAAGATGTTTTTATATTTTGAGGTGGGTTGATTCATGGCCGTTGATCATATTGTGATCAACGGTCCAGATGAAGCAATGGTTAAAGGGATTGGGCTGGCCGGTTTTGGACTGGGTATTTGGGCTCGTTTCTTATAGAATTGTGGCCCAATTCGTTTTCAAACTTAATTAATCCCTAAAAATGTAAAATTAAACCAAAATAATTATTTACAAAAATTATATTAATCCTTGAATCTACTAATTAAAGATTATAAATTAAATAAAGTATAAAATGAATCATTTTTGTGATTTTTAATTTTGTAAAACACTTAATTATTAATTCAATCTTAAAAATATAAAAATAAGTCCTAAATGCAATATTTTCTGAGTGTTTTCAATAATTAATTAATTAATTGATCAAATGGCCGATACCTAATTAAAACTATTTATTGATTTTTATATGGGAGTATTTCGGGCAGGGCAAAAATCACGTGCTCCTTTATAGCCAAGGATATGTAGGCAACCTTTGAAGCAAGGTTCGGTCAAACTCTTTTTCAAAAAATGCTTCCCATGGAATCTGGGATAGGCAAAAATCTCGCAGAATTGCTCATTCTATCTTTGCACGAAAACCCTTCGTGTCTTCGAGCAAAGAGGGTCAGCTGTGAGCACGTGATTTTTGCCCCGCCCTAATTACTCCTAAAAAATAAATAAAATAGTTCAAATTGATTATTAGCCATTTTAATAATTAATTAGATCTATAATTACTCATATTTAATTATTAGGTCATTAATTCAAAAAAAATTAAAAAAAAAAAATCATAAAATAGTGTATCTTTTAAGTTTTAATTCATAGAGCCTAACATTATGTTAAATTAATTTAATTGCACATTTTGATGAATTAGGATTTTATTTTTATTTGGACTTTTATTTTTAGAAAAAAATTATTTAACAATTAAAAGAGGATGGGGATAAAATCGGATTGGGCTGGTTGTTTTAAACAAACCAGGCCCAATCCCTAAGTTGCCCAATTTCACTTCCGGACCGGCCGAGATCCCCTCCCTTTGAAAAACCCTAACCTTCACCTTTAAAGAAAAGGAGGGGGACGCTCTAGCAGCAAGAAAAAAGCTGCTCTTCTGGATCCCACGGACTCGGTCCTCTCTTCCTTTCCTCGATCCGCCGCTGCCCTCACGGCTAATCACCCATTCACCGATGCCATTGACGGAGCTCAGTCTTCACTCTCATCTCTCTCTTTCTCACGCCTGTTAGCCCTCTTTCTCGCCGGTCAGCCGCCGGATTTGACCGCTGGCGGGTCTGGTTGGTCATCCACGACCCTCCCCTTTACCTCCCTTCTCACTTTCGTTGATGGTTTGGTCGAATACCCACTAAACGAGCCAGACCTGACCGGGGACGCCATGAAATCCGACGACCTCGAACTAAAGCTGGGATCTGATTTTGGAAGTGAAACCCGTTGCTGATTGCTGCTAGCTAACTGCTGCTGCTTGGACAAAATTGCTTGTGTGCTCGTTTAGCATAGGTAAGCTTCAAATACCTTGTAATTTTGAATTGGAAATGTGAAGGAGTTGCTTTCCCTAGGGTTCTGTCTTACTGTCTTACTCGAATCGTTCGTTTTTGACTAATAATCAGTTCTCGTGTTATGTAAGAGCAATTGTCATATATGGCGGTTTACTATTTGCTGCTCGTTATGCTCTTTACTGTTTAAGTACCCCAATATGTACTGATGTTGGTCATGTATATGCTTGGTCGATTGTTTTATACCATGATAGGTCGGTGAATTTCCTCCCTTATTTTCTGGTTTGTTTGGGCCTAGATTTCTCCTCCTTGTTTCTGTTTCAGAAGTAATTCATTTACGGCTACTTGACTAGTTTGTTTTGGTTTGTTAAAGATGAAATCACTATCGCTTTGTCATAGTTCCCTAAATGTTCAGTTTTCGGACAGAATTTTTCATACGAACTGTTCTCAATAAAAGTGCTTGAATCTGGCCTGTTTGTGATGATGCGAAAATGGCTACACCAAAAATAGCATATTTTATGTTTTAATTGTTCTGTTAACTTGATGGCCAATTTGCCGCAATTAATTTATGAGGATGGATTCAGTTGAAATGGCCATCATGGGAGTTACATTATCATCTCTGCGGGATCATTAATCATTTTCAGTTATAACCCATTTGAGTTTCGTCTATTTTACGGCTATATTTGCAATTGAATTCCATGGTTCGTACTTGAGCCTTTATTCATTGTTCATTGAGCTAGGTATGCTATTGACATAGGCGTTTAACACTATGTAGTGATAAAATCCATTATAGTTAGCAGAGGTGTGCCACGCAATTCTATAAGTAATCATCAGTGGCCCTCTTAATTAATTACATGTAGTATCAACATAAACAAGCCTTGACTTTTAAAACTTTAGTGACTAGATCTTGAACGCAATTAATTACGTTGCCACTATGGGTACGGTTCCCGTGACATAGTGACAATGCTAACTTCGGGGGTGCCTTTTAGGTGACTCGATTTAACAACTTTAAATAATAAAACTTTCAAACTAATAGAGGTGTGCCACATAATTAATGATGATCATCAATGGCCCTTTAATTAGTTAAAGTATGAGTTGGAATGATTATCGCCTCAAATATTGATGACTCGTTTCTAGGTATGATTAATTACGTTGTCACTATGGGTACGGCTCCCGTGACATAGTGGCAATGTTAACTTCGGGGGTGCCTTTTAGGTGGCTCGATTTTAAACAAATTTGAATAATATAAAATAATTACAATTAATTCGAGGTGTGCCATACCAAATAAATATACAAACATATGGCCCTCTTTAATTAAAAATGTAGAAAATAGAGGCGTGCCAGTTAGCAAATTCCATGGCTCTCGACAAATTAAAACACGTAGTCGCTTTAGCCGCGTTAGTCTATCAATTTAATTTCCTAAATTCGGGTGCGCAGTTATGTGACCCAAATCCAAAGTCCCGATGTTTAATAAAAAAAAATGTTACAAATTACGGGTGCATTTATGTGACGTAATTCGTGACATAGTTTGATTAGCATCGCAACTCTCCAATAATTTATAGGCGGAAAAGTAAAATAAGGTAAAATGCACTATAGGCTAATAGCAGGTATTAAAATAGATAGTAAGTAAGCCAATTATAATAATAAGCGACCGTGCTAAAACGACGGAACCCAAGGGTGCCTAATACCTTTTCGCGGGTTAACAGAATTTCTTACTTAGAATTTCTGGTTCGCAGACTTCTTTATGAAAGTCAAACTTTTCCTCGATCTGGGATACCGGTGACTTGGAACACCAATTTAAATTTCCAAGTGGCGACTCTGAAAATAATTCAATAATCCCATTTCGATTAAATGTCACTTTAATTGGAAAAACTCATTTTTATACATTTCCTTCCCGGGGAGTGTACGAAAAAAGAGGTGTGTCACCCTACATTAGGAGGAGAAAATAAGCAACTGAGAAAGGAGATAGATTGGAATGTATTGTCACTATCTCATTTAGATCCTCGAACAAATCAATGTGAACAAGAGGTTCAAAAGATAATTCATTTGCAAAATATTGCAAATCAACTTTCAGATGCATTCACTGACCTACCAAGGGTGACTAAATCACATATTCCAGCTGCTAATGCTCCAATTCGAGTTGATATCCCGGCAGGACAATCAATTAAAGCAAATGAGTTTAAACCACGCTTAAAACGTGGTAGACCAATCGGTTCTAAGGATAAAAATCCTCGAAAAAGAAAAGGAGCAAATGATCAAAGTGATCATAATATGGAGGAAGTGGCTCAAGAAGAACACAGAGACATAACAAATGATAAGACCTCAAGGGAGGTTCAGGCACTTGAAAATGATGAGAATGGAGAGATCTCAATAAGTTATGTCTCAAAGGGAAAAAGATGGAACCGAAATAATATTGTTATTGATAACATTTTTGCTTATAATGTGGCTGTTGAAATAATGCAACAAGATGAGAATCTTGAACCAAAATCTGTCGATGAATGTAGACAGAGAAATGATTGGCCAAAATGGAAAGATGCTATCCAAGCAGAATTAACTTCACTTGTGAAACGTGAAGTTTTTGGGCCTGTAGTCCAAACACCAAATGGTGTTAAGCCTGTTGGCTATAAGTGGGTTTTTGTACGTAAAAGGAATGAGAAAAATGAAGTACAAAGATATAAGGCACGCCTTGTTGCACAAGGATTTTCACAAAGGCCTGGTATCGATTATGAAGAGACGTATTCTCTTGTTATGGATGCTATAACATTCCGTTATCTCATTAGTTTTGCTGTCCATGAAAAGCTGGACATGCATTTAATGGATGTGGTTACAGCTTACCTTTACGGTTCACTTGATAATGAGATATACATGAAAATTCCCGAGGGATTTAAAATGCCTGACGCACAAAATTCAAAGTCCCGGGAAATGTTTTCAATCAAATTGCAAAGATCTTTGTATGGTCTAAAAAACTTAAAGAACGAAAAATTGTTATAATGTATCTACAATTAGAGACTTATATATATATATATATATATATATATATATATATATATATATATATATATATATATATAAGAGACTGAAAATCAATCGAATGCTACCTAGTTCTTCAAAAACTTAAAGAACTAAAAATTGTTGTAATGTATCTACAATTGGAGACTTATATATATAAAGAGTTAAAGAAATAGGCATACCTCTTTCTTGAAGGCTCCAAAGATCTGAACCGACATACGTATTAAAATATAAAGAGTTAAAGAAATAATTTGCATACCATAAATTAAAGAAACCAACTAGGATTATCATAATCGGTTACCTTATCAACATCTTTTCTTAATTTTTTTAATTGTTTCACAATATCTTCCTTGTCATCTATTCCCATTACCTGCTTATGTCCAAACGGAGATGGAGATAGAGCATATGTCGGATACTCGGCCTTTGTTTCAGCTTCTTGAAGGATGTATTCAACTTTGTTTGGCAAATTCATTCTTGAAAGCTCTTATGGGGCTTCATGCATATTGGTGAACTGAGAGAATAAAAAAAAAGTGAGGGACCTAGTCATAATATGTATAACATGTGCAGATAATTTGTATTAAATTATTTGTCCATAAGTGAAAAATATTTATCTTGATCCATGATGGTTCGATCATTCTATCTTTCAAATAAGATATCCATATCTTGTCCTTATTAGCTGTCTAACTAAGTATGGCGGGGGATCAAATTACCAACCCTTGTAGCTATATCAGTGTTGACTATAAAGCAATACTCATACAATCATATTTAAATAGCGAGTGCAAAACCTCGAATGAGATAAGAACGCATAGAAAGATTGAGCTTGTGCCTAATAGACTAAGCAATTGTGTATAAGCTTCGATACCCCATGCGAAATTCGCATGTTGCCCCGAGTCCACCAAGTAGAATCTAAAATGGTCTATCAAATCATTATTTTTCTATGAAGGACAGAGGAATATCACCAACATTAGATTTTTTAGGGCTATTCTTCACAACTCCTTTCTTCTTCATTGGAAGGGAAGAAAACGTAGGATTTAGAGAGAGAATAAAGAAAGATTGGGAGAGATTATCAAAGATTTTTGAAGAAATATGGAAGGAAGCGTTAATGGAGAAAGAGAGTACATAATCATGGGGGTATGAAGAGAGAAACGTGGGGGGATTGAGATATGTACGTTAGAGATTTAGCACTTAATTGATACTCATTCAACTCCTAAAATGTATATAATTGGTAAATTGTATATGCCTTGTGTATATAAATTGAACTTTGAGTAGGGAGGGTAATAAAGTTTGAAATAGTGTATAAAATGTAAAAATCCCTTAAAATATTACTATATTAGTATAAGGGCTTGTTGAGTCTCAACACTAGGCCAGTGATTGGCCCAATTCACATTTAATCCCGTCTCACCACAAGCTTGACGCAGCCTGTCCTTCATTCAAAACGATGTCGTATATGACCTAACCCCTTCCCCTTTCATATGACCTAATCCCTTCCCTTTTCCGCCTATCGGAAATCGCCATCCGGTGGCGGAATATCGCCAAAGCCTCCCGAAATAACACCGTGTACTCCCCATCTCACCCCAATCCTCAATCCACCCTCAATTTCCCAAAAAGACCCCTATATCTCTTCAATTTAAAGATATGAGATTTAAAAATCCGATCATTTTGACCCCTTTTCAAATTTCGTTAATCCGGACTCTTTTTACCCAAATCTTACACCAAATGACAGATTTGTGTATGGTGTCACTTTTTGACTTTAATTCCGACGGGCGGGATCTTGTTGACTATCGTTGACCGACCGAACTTCCCAAAATCTTCTACCTCCTTTTCTTTTGGCCTGCAAGAGTTATTGTTATATGTGCACTTGCCAAAATGGAGAATTCCAGGCTACTGCTCATATAACTGTAATTTTAGCTTGCCGGATTGTGCCGGATTGAATGTGTATATCTTTGTCCCTTTTTTCTTTTTTTAATTAGGGGTGAGCATAATACCGATCGAATCGAAAAAACCGGCCGAACCGAAATTTTTAGTTTTTTCGATTTTAATGATTTGGTTTAACTGAAAAATCGAAATTTTTACTCTTTTGGACTATTAGTTTGTGAACTATAAGTGTATATGAAGCCCAAAACCAATTGCTAATCCGAGGCCCACCACTAAAATTGATTCTGCAAGCCCAACCCACTGCCCAAGTACCCCAAGTCCTTAACGTTAATTCCTAAGAAGTAAGAACAACAACCCTAACCTAATCCTCTTTATTATCGAGTTTCGACCTTCCTCAATCCTCAGTTCTCAACTTCTCATCTCACTCCTCAGTTGTCAGTTCGACGGTTCGCACTTCTCAGATCTCAACTCCTCAAGGCTCAATTGTGATCATCACTCCTCAGTTCCTCACCACTCATGAGTCACGACCCAGTACCCACCTACCACTGCCGAGTGCCGACGCCCTCACCAGTACCTCCGAAATTAGGGTTCCGACTTCCGGTTGAACTCGCTCATCCTTCTTCCTCAGGTGTCAGGTTAGTGTTTACCTCTTACCTCCGGCTCCTAGCTCCTTCTTTATTCAAGAAATCAGTTTTCTTTAAACTTTGTGTAGATATACGGTTGAATAAAGAAATAATCGAAAAAACTTTGAAAGACATTGATCTAAATACGCGATCTCTATCTCATGAATAGCAGAAAGTGTTTCAGATTTGGGAGCAAGCGTACGTTGTAGTAGTTTACTGGTTTTTGGATGAGATTGTTCACCTGCCTTGTGTTTTCAACAATTTGCACTGTATTTAGTTCATGTTTTTGGTTCTTGGAAGGTCAGTGTAAAAGGGGATAGAATATTTCTCAAGGTGAAGTATTGAAGATTTATGGAAGTTGCAATCATAACGATAATAGATGCTTAGATAATGATCAAAATCCACTGAAAAGATGCTAAAAACATTTCCAACTTCCAAGGATTTTCAAGTGCAAAGCACAAAATTGAATAAAGTAATATCCATAACAATATATTGAGTCTACATCGGATATAAAAATCTTGAACCGTTAATAACCGAAAAACTAAACCGGAAATAATCGAACCGAACCTTGAAAAAACCGCACCGAACCGTAAAAACTTTGGTTTGGTTTGGTTATTAAAATCAAAAACCGAAAACCGAATAAACCAAACCGAAATTTTACAGAACCGAATCGAACCGACCGATGCCCACCCCTATTTCTTATTGTCTTCAATCACGCATGCTTTACTTTTTCGGCTAATTAATTTATTTGGTTGTACGAATTAGCAGTTAGGTGCATGTCTTGTTGTTAAGAAGTAATTGAATTTTGGATTTTAATTAGGTAATTAACACCTATTTGTTTTTAAGAAGTAATTTTATATATTTGAGTTTAAAGTAATTAGTTTTCTTAGAGTTAAATAGTTAAATAGTTGGGCATGCCAAAACATAGAAGACCAGTGGGCTTTGAGCCCGGTTCGACATGGTCCATTACTATCTGATCTAAAGCCTACAGCCCAGGAATCTTTTGAACTAATGAAAGGTAAAATAAGGGCAGTAATTGAGTAGGATATTAAATGGTAAAAACCAGTGGTCTAAGGGGCATTTAAGGGAATTGAATTAGGGGATCTGGCAGTTAATTGCTAGGAAGCTTCCAGAAAGAGCCTCAGTTTTATGACATCTAATAAAAGAACGTCTCTATTTAACCTTTGAACTAATTCAACACCATCCATTTAGGAAAATAATATAATAATATTCGTATTATATATAAATATTAAATAAAAAATTTAAAATATTATAGAACAAAAATTAATGTATAAAGAAGAGAATAGATATAATGTGATTCTATCCGCAATTTAAATTTATTTGATAAAATTAAGTAAATTATACTCAAAAATATTATGATAAATTTAAATATCTAAATAATTATGATAAAGCCATATTGCCATAACCGTCGGACTTTGGTAGACACGAGATAAAGTTAATAGTCACACTCTCTTATGGATGCTCCGCAATTGGTAGTGGCTCCAAAAATACTTTGGGCTATTGTTGCTCAACCTTTGTCCTGTTGGCACACAAGACAAATCTACACATAACATTTTATGTCATCTGCACAGCCAATAAGAGACTGACTTAACCAAGGTCCTAACACGCGTTGGCCTGGATGACTAGCCCATATTGTGTTATGACTCTCCCTTACGATCCGCTGTCTAATATCTCCAAACTTGGGCACGAAGACCCCCCGACCGTGGTAAGCAATAAGTTATCTTTCACCTAAAAATGTCTCGTCTTGCCTTGGGTGGCTAACTCCATACTGCTGGAGCATGCTACATGTCTTCTTTTATAGCCTAACAAATGTCCCAACTTGCTAAAGTGATGGAAGCAAGCTCGGCTTTCTGGCTCAATGCATTCGCTACAACGTTGCTTTTGCCCAGTTTATACTCTAACAGATGATCAAATTCGGCCAAGATATCCTTCCGACTAGCCTCCTTTTGTATGAGCTTCTTTTGTATATGAAAGTAGCTAATGGCTACATTGTCTATCTTGACCACGAACCTCGATTCGAGCAAGTTATGTCTCTATGTGCAAAAACAATGCACAATAGTAGTGATCTCCTTCCTTTGCACCATGTAACACCCCTACATTGTCTATCTTGACCACGAACCTCGATTCGAGCAAGTTATGTCTCTATGTGCAAAAACAATGCACAATAGTAGTGATCTCCTTCCTTTGCACCATGTAACACCCCTCCGTATCATTCAACTTGCGACTCTCGAATGCTATATCTATCTTGTATCAAAACACCTTCAATGGTAAAATCTGATTCATCTGTATGCACCTCGAATGTCTTGGCAAAGTCAGCCAATGCCAAAGGGCAAAGAAAAACGGGCTAAGAGCCGATCCCTGATATAACCCCATCTCCATAGGGAAATATTCCGAGTCACCACCCGCAGTCCTCACCCTAATGTTAGCTCCCACGTACATATCCTTAATCACCCCAATATACATTATCAGAACACCGCTAACCTCCAAACATCTCCATAGGACCTCTCTGGGTACTTTGTAGTAGGCTTTCTCTAGGTCAATGAACGCTATATGCAAGTTCTTTTACCTCTCAGGATAGTCCTCCACCAGATAGTCCTCCACCAACCTCCACACAAGGTGTATGGTTTCAGTAGTTGACCGCCCCGGCATAAATCTGAATTGATTCTCGGAAATAGACACGCTTCTCCTCACCCTCATCTCCTCCACCCTCTCCCAAACTTTCATAGTGTGGCTCAGCAGCTTAATACCCATAGAGCTGTTGCAATAATGGATATCACATTTTTTTTGTACAACGGAATCATCAAACTCCACCATCAATCTTCAGACATCTTCTTCATCTTGAAAATGATATTAAACAAACCAATAAGCTACTCCAAGCCTGCCCTACCCGTGGTTTTTCAAAATTCCACCGGTATCTCGTCAGGCCCAGTCGCCTTACCCCTCTTCATCTTTCGCATAGCCTCCTCAACCTCCACAACCTTAATATGCCTACAAAACCTAGAATAGCTCCGGCTCTTTGAGTTTTTCAACTCACCGAACACAATGTTCCTGTCCCCTTTCTTGTTCAAGAGTTTATGGAAAGTACGTCTGCTACCTACGCCTAATACACACCTCTTCTACCAATACCTTGCTATCCTCACCTTTGATGCACCTCACTTGGTCTAGGTCCAAGGGGCTAATGAGTAAATAATTATTATTATACAAGCCCCTCATTAATTACAAGTAAGTCCTCTCTCTAGAATTCCCTATGTATCTAGAATCTTGCAAGGACTTTCATAGAAAATCTATAGGGTTATAAGGTCTTTCAAGGGAAATCTTCATATTTCTCTAGAACCTTCGCAAAAGTGCTATCCTGGGTTGCTCAGACACGGGTGCGGGTATCCGATACGGGTGCTGATTTAGAGGTCCGATACTTTGAGATGTAAATTCAAAGATTCAGGAATATGGATCCTAGTACGGATACGGTTGCGAAGATCCGACTAAAAATAATTTAAAAAAATATAAATATCTCTAAATATGAGAAATTTTGTATAATACTTACATATAGCTTGTAAAATATGGATTCTTTTTTTATTCTCGAGGTGAATGATTGATTTCCTAGATAAGTTTTGTTATTTTCTTCAAATTTATCCTAGTTTTGGTTCTGATTTCGGGAATTAAATTGTATCTCGTCTGAATTTTTTCGTCCGTCGTGGTCAAAGTACCCAAAATTATTTGATCAGATCTGGTACGAATCCCATATCCACACCCATACTAGTGTCGTGTCAACACGTGTGCGGCACCTAAGCTGCCTTGTCGGAGCAACTTAGGTGCTAGCTTCCTTCCTACGTAAGCTTCCGCATGACAAAAATATGTGCCAAATAGCACCCATGTGACATCATGATGTGGTAATTTGTTTTTGTTGTTGGTAATTTGTTTTACATGTTCTGTTATAAGAATATATTCCGAAGTGGTATCATTTATTCTGTTTGCTTTACTAGTGTATAATTAAGGTAGTGCCATGTAGATGTTTGGTGCCCTTTTCCCTTAATTTGCTTATATCTTATCATCTAATATTATGATCATTTGAGTTGGATATTGTTTTCAACTAATATCAACTTCAAGACTTGTGATTTGGGTTCTTGGAATTAGTTGGGAAAAGGTGGAAGAAATTGAAAAGTTTTGATATTGACCGGTGAATTTGATGGATTCTTAAATCCTGATGCTGCAATGAGTTTCTTATTTACTGTTTGCTTAGTTTCTTCGTTTTGTGGGATTTGTTTTTTTACATATAAAACCGTGCCCCACATGTTGCATTTTGCAGCTTTAAAACTTCAAAAGTGATAAAAGATGGCAGACACGTTCAGTAGAAACGTCCGTTAGCATTATCCTTAGTACAAAAGTGCTCTTTATGGTTACTGAACATGTAGTCTTTTTCCTGCATTCTAAAGCACCATGTAAGTTTTCCACATAATGTCTCTTTATTAGGCATATTTTCATAACTTTACTTTTAGATCCTTGAATTATTTTTAGCCGAGTGGTTAATGTTAGGATTTTGTCTTAGACTGCTAGTGGTTAATGTTGAGTTCACATTACTCTTTCGTTCCTCTTAGTGTCAGGCTTTATCTACTGGTTATTGTTTTGCTTTTCGTCTATGTTCTTGTGACGTTGTTATTTCTTTCTAAGGTTTATTGATGGTACTGATATACAATCTCTTTTTGTCTTCTTCAGTTGAGGCTCTATCGGAAACAGCCTCTCTACCCCTGGGGGTAGGGGTATGGTCTGCTTACACACTATCCTCCCCACTAGTGTGATTTCACTGGGTTGTTGTTGTTGTTAAAGAATTATTTTTAGCCAACCCATATTTATAGCCCCGAATCTTATAATTTTGATCACGAAGGATCCGACCTCTAGATCCGCACCTGTATCAAATAATCGCACCCGAGACTGAGTAACTTAGGTCATTTCCAACTCCCTTGTACAATCTGAAATTTGTCTAATGGTCCACTGGAGAAGTGTTTGTAACCCACTTTAGTTTGCTACTGAACTTAGTGATTCCAGTATCGACCATAACAAATGTATCTTATCTTTAAAAAACACCACAGGTTGGTGTTCTGCAGTAATATGAAAAATCCTGGAAGATATCCTAGGATTCATGGTACGCTCTCTCTAGTACGCCCAGCTACAGAAAAGACTTACTATCACCGGTTGATAAATTTCATAGATTTCATAATTTCAGGTGAAGAAACCCAATTGTTGGGTAAAAAGCCTTACTACCACCGGTTGATGTACCACGACCAAATGGAACTGCCCACCTAAACTTCTTGAAAGATGAAACCACATTCGTCAAGCTCTGCCTACCCTTCTGAAAGGAAACCATCCAAGCGGAGAGGAATATGCGACGGGGAGAGGCACACAAAGGGAGAACTTCACCCATCTGGCTGCAGATAGATAGATACATATATACATGTAGTCTTACAAGAAAGAGATATAAGGTTCACTAGAAAGGGATAAGGAGAAGGATTCGTTGGAGAACCTATTAATAAAATTTACT
>MCJB01051003.1:0-30827 GCA_002018475.1 Nicotiana obtusifolia
ATATATGTCTAATACATATACATAGTTTATATGCATATATATACAATATATACAACATATATATATACAATATATATAAGACTTATATAGGCAATATATTTATATATACATATTATATATATACAATATATACAATATATACAACATATATATATACAATATATACAACAATTGTAAATATATACAATATATATATATATACAACACTTATGTACAACATATATTCATATCTATATACAATATATACAACATATCTATATTCATATCTATATACAATATATACAACATATATATATATATATAATACTTATTAAAAGAAATTTACGTTGATTTAAAAAAAAAAAAAAAAAAAACCGCTAGGCCCGTTAGGCCCGCGGGCCTAGGCCCGTAGCGGGCCGGTCCCTACCCACGAGCCCGCCAGGCCCGGGCCCGCTAGGCCCGGGCCCGCTAGGCCCAGGCCCGCCACGGGCCACAGCCTTATAGTTTATCAACAACGCAATCTTTCATTTGTCCTATTTGTCCTTTAGCCAGACAACCTAGATTTTCTTTTCCAAATAGCTCCGCTCATTTTACTGCTTTGTTTCAACTTGTACATGTTGATAACTGGGGGGCCTTACCACACTTAATCATATTCTGGGGCAAGGTACTTTTTGACTATAGTTGATGATTACAACAAGGCAACCTGGACACACCTGATGCACTCCAAAAGTTATGCCTTCAACTTAAATTAAGGCCTTTATAGCAATAGTCAAAACTCAATTTCAACTTTCTATAAAAATCATTAGGAGTGATAATGCCTTAGAACTTGGCTCTTCTAATTCAACCCTTCAATTCTTTTATGAAACTGGGATCATTCATCAAACGACTTGCCCTCACACCCCACAACAGAATGGTGTGGCAGAGAGAAAATACAAATATTTACTTAAAACTTCAAGAGCTTTATTGTTTCAATCAAAACTTCCTACCAAGTTTTGGGGTGATTATGTTTTAACAACAACCTACCTTATAAATAGGTTTCCCTCTTCAGTCTTATCAAACAAAACACCTTTTAAAGTCTTACATAGCAGTCCACCTTCATATTCACACTTGAAATCTTTTGGATGTTTGTGTTATGCTTCTGGGCGCAAATGTCATAGGGACAAGTTTCAACAAAGAGCTTTCCCTTCTGTTTTCGTTGTATACCTCTATGCTAAGAAGGGTTATAATCTATGCAATTTGCATACTAAATCAGTTTTGTTTTTCAGAGATGTCCTTTTCTTTGAATTTGTGTTCCCTTATCAATTAGTATCTTCTAATTCTTCTTCCTCTACTCTACCTTCTTATTCGTCTCTTCTCTTCTGATACTACATCAGATGTGCCTACTTCCTACAACATCTCCTTTACTTACTATCATTATTCCTGCTGTTTCACCTATACCTAACTCAACTCCTTCTATGATTATTCCTTCCCCTGCTCAATCAGCTCCTTCCACTCAGCCTCTCCCTATTTCATCTCCAACTATGCCTATTCCTGCTCCTGCTCAGTCAGCCCCTCTAACTCAACCTCTTCCTGAATTTAGAAAGAGTTCTAGAACCTACCAAATCCCATATCATTTGAAAGACTATGTTGTCCATTTTCCTCCTCCTGTTTCTTGCTCCAATCCTTCCTCCTTTTCTACTGCACAATATACTCCAGTAGAACATAATTCATACACTCAGGCTGCTGCCAGTACTGCATGGCAGGAAGCTATACCCAAAGAATTTGAGCCTTTAGAGGCCAATCAGACTTGGAGGATTGTTGAACTACCTGCTCATAAGAAACCCAAAGGTTGTAAGTAGTTCTATATGATAAAATATAAGGTTTATGGTAGTGTGGAAAGATTCAAGGTTAGATTGGTGGTTAGAGGGGACACTCAGGTAGAGGGATTGACTTTAATGAAACCTTCTCCCCTGTTGTCAAGATATGAACTGTCAGATGTTTGATTGTTGTAGCTATTAAGAAACAGTGGACTTTATTTCAATTAGATATGAATAATGCCTTTTTGCATGGTGACTTAGATGAGGAAGTCTACACGAACTTCCTCCTGGGCTTTCTCTTCCTTCCACCTCTTCCACTTCTGCCCTTTGGTATGCAAATTTCAAGTCTCTTTATGGGCTTAGACAAGCCTCTAGACAGTGGTATGCCAAGCTATCTTAGGCACTTTGCTCTAGAGGATATACTCACTCCTTGAATGATTATTCATTGTTTGTTAAGAAGAATGAGACATCTATTGTTTTCATTGTTGTTTTTGTGGATGACATCATCCTAACTGGGGATGATTTATCTGAATTTTCTACTCTTAAGTCATTCTTGGATGCTCAGTTCAGAATTAAAGACTTGGGTCTGCTTAATTACTTTTTGGGTATTGAGGTCATTTATCATAGTTCAGGTGTTGTTTTGCATCAAAAGAGTTTATCACTGATTTGTTTGCTAAATACCACTGTTCCGATGTTTTTGAGGTTGTTAGTCCATTGGATGTTTTACATAAGTTGCATTCTGATCTTGGTGATTTGATGTCCCAACCTGACAAGTATAGGAGCTTGCTTGGGAAGCCAAATTGCTTAACTCACACTAGGCCAGACCTGTATTTTACCTTGCAACATCTAGGTCAATTTCTATAGTCACCTAGAATTCCTCGCATGGCTGCTGCCTTGCATGTTCTGAGGTATTTAAAGGGTACTCTTGATCATGGGGTGTTTCTCAATAATTCTTTTGATTTCTCTTTGTTAGCTAGTTTTGATAGTGATTGGGTTGCATGCCCTGCCTCTTGGAGGTCTATTACTAGGTTTTGTATCTATCTAGGTGGTAGTCACTACTAAAAAAATGGAGAAAACCGACTGTCAAAACTGACCAATGTCGGTCGGTAATTGGCAAAAATCAAATGAAAATCAACCGATTTGTGGGGGTCGGTAATCATTACGTCGGTGCCGGTATTTTCATTATCGAATTAAAAAATGCACCATCTGGGAATCGAACCTGGGTCTGTACTGTGGCAAGATACTATTCTACAACTAGACTATTGGTGCATTTTGTTTTAAGACTGTCTTTTATTTCATTTATACTCTTTAATTGTATTTTCACACGAAAATAACCGACCGATGTCGGCCGATTTTAGTAAAAAATAAAATTACCGACCGAATTCGGTCGGTTTTGTAAAATGACCGGCCGAATTAACCGACCGATTTCGGTCAATTCTTTTAATATTTATTTTAATTTATTTTAAATAAAAAACTGACCAAAGTTGGTCGGTTTCTTGAAAAATAAATTTTGCGGGACTCAAAAATAGTTTCCCGCATTTTTACGCCAAAGAAAACCGACCAAAGTTGGTCGCTTTTGTAAAAAAAAAAAGTTAAAAAATAAAATATTTTGAAAAACCGACCGACTTCGATTGGCTTTTTGCTGGTTTTTTGACCGACCAAAATAGGTCGGTCAACTGTGGTCGATCTTTGCCGAATTTCTAGTAGTGAGTCTCAGTAGTTGGAAGTCTAAGAAGCAGCCTATTGTTTCTTTATCCTCTGCTGAAGCTGAATATAGAGCCATGAGTAAGGTGGTTGCAAAATTGTCTTGGGTTGTCAGGTTATTGAATGATCTGGGTGATACTCCAGTTCCTCTGTTGTGCGACAATTATGATGTAATTCACATAGCTAAAAATCCTGTTTTTCATGGGCGTACTAAATATATTAAAGTGGATTGTCACTTCATTTGCACCAAGTTGGCTGATGGGCTCATTTCATTATCTCATGTTCCTACTTCTTCCCAAATGCCTGATATTTTTATTAAGTCTTTGGTAGGTTTACAACATCGCACTTTATCCAGCAAGTTGAGAGTGTACCCATCCTTCAACTTGAGGGGGGGGGGGGTGTTGGAGTTACCTGACAACTGGACTTTTGGGTTGTAGCTAGTTTAGTTATTTGGGCCACATGCCCATTATTTATTTATTTCGGTCCGATTATGTAATGTTTGTAATGTAAAGTGACTTTAGGCGCACACTATAAATAGGGCATAAAGAACATTCTAGATAGATTTTTGGTCATTGTCAATATACAGATCAAAGCATCATTTTCGCTCTCATTCGTCTGCTCTTACTTCTCTCTAAAAACCCTAATCACAATTTCATCGAATCCAGATAATCTCTGAATTTAACAGATTAATCAAGTACGACAGAAGAAACTGAATATATATACACACACACACACAGATACATACATATATATTATTATACTATATTAAAAGCAGGAAGCCCCAAGTTTAAAAATTAAATTACTAAAATACCCTCTTATTTATCTTATCAAGCTATCTTAGTAAAAGTAAAAGAGGGAAAATCGAACGCCTACAAACATTCTAAACCAACCTTCGTACCTTTCTTAAAAGTCGCAACCATTCAAATACTATCTAATGCTCTTCATTCATGTTTCAGAGTTCTATTCGTTTCTCAAGATTATACCGAATCAAGTCGACATTTTCTATTTTGACTATGTTGAACCTTGAATATTTTCGCAATTTGTATGAATCGGATCAGATTTGAGCAAAGACGGGAGAAAGCTAAGGTGTAAAATTGCACGAGAACTGTTGAGAGTTGAGACTTGGGGTTCCATTTTCTACCTTTTTCTCAACTTACTTTTTCCCCTTATTTGTCTCATCTACACACTATTCTTGTTAGATTGGACGCAAATCCCGAAAATCATGGTTTATGCACATTAAATCAATTCGGAATTTGGATTAAGAAACATTTGAGAAAGGCTTATCATGACGACAAGAAGATGGGATTACATAAAACATGCATAGAACTAAATCAGTTCAAGTGAATTATCTCACTTGTTTTAAATTCTTTTTCCTCATTAGTACATATGATTATTTTTTTGTTCCTTTACTCAACTTTCTGTATATGGCTAGATTTTACTCGATAAAGGAATTATTGATTGACTTAAGTTAATCTATCTTTGCAAAGCTTTATGTTCGGATAGAAGAATTTTTAAATTCTGGACTTTTATAGGAAAATTTTATTTATTTGATGTACGATATTAGATAATTTAATGTGATTTATCCATTTGTTATTTTTAATATGTCGTTATGATCATATAACTACTGTACTTTAGGGGGAGATTTCTCGAAAACAACGCTAAATATTCTGGAAATTTTAAATATATAGGTATAATCATTGGCTTTGGGGATTTTACAGTCTCAATTTAGAAAAATAATGAGCCAGCAATCTTATGTATTTACTGCATAACATAATTTATGGGGTGAAATTATACTAAGTATTTTTAATCTTTAACTAGAGAATTTGACAATAAATAGTCATGGCCATGACAGAGCAACCTATTCAGATAAAAAGAACATAAACAAGAAATATTTTCTATAAAGAAGTATTAGGTGAGATATTTTTATTATATGTGTGTACCTCATAAATTAAAATAAAGAAAGATTCTTTTTCGTAGGTTTAACCCATATCCAATCATCTTGATTCAACAAATAATTAAGTCAGCCCTATGACGATTCACGTTGATCGTTTGTAAAAATTTGTATTTTATTATTTTATGTATAATTATTTACTCAAATCTTTAATTTTATATTAACTCGACATAGACGTAACGAAAAACTAGTGTGTGCATATATATAATGTAATTTTATCTGGTACATAAATTGACCCTTTTTGTTGCGTACACATAAGATAGTCATTGAGTCATGTTCAAAGATACATTTCCACATCTCAAAAGATAAATTTTACGTCCTTATACCAAGTGTGTTTTTCCTGTTTCATTTGAATGGAGTTTCAAAGTACTACACTTTTTTGAATGAATAATACTCTCCTCAAGAGATTAAGATTTAATATTTTTGTTTATGTGTTTACGTTATTAATTTAATATTGTGCATATATAAATGCAAATGCACATTAACATATTATTTTTCCATTTTTTTTTGTTCATTTGTTTTCTTCCCTTTGTAAATGAAGGAACATACCCATTCATTTTTCTTCAAAATAGTTGAGATGTTCTTCAAAATGTAATCTTTATTCATAATATTATCTTTGTTTATTGATTTAGTGTATTTCATTTTACTTTCTATTCAATTAGTCGATATGTGCGTCAATCTATAAAAAAGGAACTATATGTTTAAATAATGTTAATGTGGTTTTCTCAAATTGTATTAATTGATTAGAAATTCACGTGCAACTACTAAAAAACTTTTTTTTTATTCTCCTCCCCTATGATTCCTTTTGATTCCTTTGTTAAAACTATTGTTCTTTTGATTACTCGAACTTGCAACTCCGAGATTGTAGATGGAAGGTACTAGTGTGTATATAAGTATCACTTCTCACAAGTTTTACGAGCTTTTTGCTGTTTTATTACTGCTTCAACAAAACACTATAAGTCAGTAACTGTCCATCATATAATTTAAAATCAAAATGCTACATGTACTCTTGTCACGACCCAAAATCCCAACCATGATCGTGATGGCGCCTCTCATGAAGACAAGGCTAGCCAATTCAACTAAACTTCATTCAAACAGTTAAACAATACAAAAATAATATAAGTACGGTTTAATAACAGCAATTTGCGACAAAATACAGTGGACCATCCCGACTATAGCCCGAACCGGGGTGTCACAAAGTCATGAGCAGCTAATGAAAATCCTAATAATAAGATTACTAATACAATATCTTGGCACAATTGTTCGAGGATACTGGAAATAACAAGATAAAAGAGATACGGGGCTGCGGACGCCAACAGCTACCTCGTAGTCTCTGAATCGCCGCTTTGACAGTAGTAATCAATGTCTTGGAACGGAACCGATAACGCCTGAATCTGCACACATGGTGCAGGGAGTAATATGAGTACTTCCAACTCAGTGAGTAATAATTATAAATAAACACTGAGAGTAAGAAAACACATAAGGCATACAACAATCCATAATGAAACAGTAAAATATGTAAATAATCAAGTCAACAATATGAAGTAAAAGAAAATATCATGACTGGCCAAGTCATATCTCGTGACGGCGTGTCACCCGTTCCCATGGGTACCCGACGCTTACTGTGGGGGGTGCAGTAGCGCAATATCTCGTGACGACGTGTCACCCGATCCAATTTATCATATTCCGTGGCGGCGTGCCACCCGATCCATTTATAAAATCCCGTGGCGGCGTGCCACCCGGTCCATTTATATCATTTGAAAAGTCATTTAAATTTCAAAACTGAGTTTAAGAAATGAATCAAATCAGTTAGAAAACAGTGATAAATTACCCCTGAAGGGTTCACATAACCGGCACGAAGCCCAAATAATACCCCTGAAGGGTTCACATAACTCACAAGAAGCCCAAATAATACCCCTGAAGGGTTTATATAACCAGCAAGAAGCCCAAATATGGCAATCAGCCCAAATCATGATGACAACACGTAAGTTTCAATCAATTGCATAGTAAAATCATCAATCGGGTCGGACCAAGTCACAATCCCCAGTAGTAAACGACCCCACCCTCATCATCGAGCGCGAGTCTCAATTCTATATAGCACTACCACACGTTCCTTAGGTCCTTACCTAATGTCCGGATAAATTTTAGGGGGTGCAAATCCGGGGTTTCAAACCCTCAGAACATCATTTAAGATCATTACTCACCTCAAACCGGCTAAATCGTTAGCCCACGAGCCTTTGCCCTTCAAATTGGCCTTCACGTGCGTCGAATCTATCCAAATTCAGAACAAATACATCACAATATGTTGAAGGAACAAAGCCCAAGCAAAAACAATCAAAAATACCAAGAAATCCCGAAATTAGCAAAACCCGAGCCCCGGGCCCACTTCTCGAAATTCAAAAATTTTTACATCAACGGGTTCCATATCTCCCCACGAGTTCGTACATATCAAAAGTTCTCAAATCCGGCCCCAAATGGTCCTCCAAATACCCAATTAAACTTTTATAATCTCAAGCCCTATTTCTTCCATTTTTAGCAAGACTTCAATAATTTTTTAGGTGGATTTCACAATATAAACGAGTTTTAGGTCCAAAATTCTTACCTCCAATCGATTCTCCTTGAATCCCTCGTTAATTTCTTTCAAGAACCTCCAATAATGAGAAACTATGGGTGAAAATATACCCAAAATCGCGGACAAAATAAGGCTTAAAACATTCTGCCCAGGCTTCACGGAGTTGTACCTTGCGCTGTGCAGGTTGTACATCCTCTTATCATTTTTCCCTTGCTGTACACCTTCTATTAAAACGCTCATAACTCCTCGTGAAAATATCCAAATGAGCAACGCTTTGAAGATTTAGAAACTAGACTCAAAGATCTTTCATTTGATAGGTTGTACACTACATAACTCTTTATATATTCCGAGATATGAGCTTCTAAAATGCATCAGGAAATTCTGCCAAAACTGCTCCACCAGCCAACTTCGATCAATCATCAAGTTCTCATAGAATATCCAAATCATGAATGGTTTAACTTTATGGAAACTAGAATACAAGGTCTACAACTTTTATTTTTGGATCATCTCTAAATTCCTTACAAATTATGAGATATAAGCTTCCAAAGTCGGTCCTGTGCAGCAGAAATTTCTGCCATGCTTACTGCCTGGAAAACAACAGCAGTACCAGTCAAATTTAAACTATCATAACTTTCTGTATGTATGTCCAAATGATTAATGGTTTATCATTCTGGAAACTAGATTCAAAGGGATACAACTTTCATGTTTTGCAATATTTCTGATTCCTTATATATTTAAAGATATGAGCTTTTAAACTGGACTACACGCACCAGTTTTTCTGCAATTTTCTGCAATTTTTTTCATATTTTCCAAAGATGAAATAGTCCGTTTAACCACCCAAAACTCACCCGAGCCATTCGGGACCCCGTCCGGATATACCAACAAGTCCTAAAACATATTACGGACTTAGTCGAGGCCTTAAATCACATCCAACAATGCTGAAAACACGAATCATACCCCAATTCAAGCCTAATGAAACTAATAAATTCCAACTTCTACATTCGATGCCGAAACCTATCAAATTGAGTCCGATTGACCTCAAATTTTGCACACAAGTCATAAATGACATAACGGACCTATGAATTTTGTCAAAACTGAATTCCGACCCCGATATCAAAAAGTCAACCCCTCGGTCAAACTTTCCAAAAATCTTCTATTTTCCAACATTCACCAAAATGCGTTGAATTGTCCTACGGACTTCCAATTTTAAATCCGGACATACGCCTAAGTCCGAAATCACCATACGAAGCTATTGCAACTCTCGGAATTCCATTCCGACCCTCGGATCAAAATCTCGCCTAACAACCGGAAATCGCCAAAATACTAACTCCACCAATTCAAGCCTAATTCTACACGGGACCTCCAAAATCAATTCCGATCACCATCCTAAGTCATAAATCATCTCCCAAAACTAATCGAATCGTCGGAATTCACATCCGAGCCCTCTAACTCATAAGTCAACATCCGGTTGACTTTTTACAACTTAAACCTTCTTGAAAGAGACTAAGTGTCTCATTTCTTACCAAATCTACTCCGAACGCAAACCATTCAACGTGATTACATAAAATACGGATAGCGAAGCATAATAAAGCAGAAATGGGGAGAACGGAGCGGTAACTCACGAGACGACTAGTTGAGTCGTCACAACTCTATTTTGTTATTGAGCTCAAAAGAACTTGTAAAAGTTAGTCTTTTTATTTATAAAATTCGCAAATAGAAAGAATTAGCACTTTCAAATTCACGGGCATATCTAAGGGGTTTCTCGGGGTTGCATGAACCCATGCATACTTTCCTCTTTAGATTATGTATAGTAACGTTATATTTTTCTAAAAATATTTAAATATATTATGTGCACCCGAGCTCAAGTATCATATGATGTGATGGTTATTGTATGCACGTCTAAGTGAAGTTGTGAGTTGAATCTTATGTCTATGTTGCCGGCTTTTTCTTTTCTTTTCCTAGATTTTGGCGCACCCACAAGAGATCTCTGATCTGACTTTTCCGTATTAATTAAGTATATTTTCTTTTTCTTTCTTTCTTTCTTTCTTTCTTTCTTTCTTTGTTTGGTATATTTTTTACATTTTCAGGTCAGACTCATCGATGAGTATAGTTGTATGTGAAAAAAATTAATGATTGAACCCGTAAAATTATAAATTGAATATACCTTTTCCCAATAGTACACCCAATCTTCCCAAAAGCTTAGATCCACCTCTGGTCATATTGTATGACATCTTTCTTTCCTCATTGTTATTCTCACATTAATAATTTTCCTAAATTTATGTATAAAGTTTCTCATAAGGTAGAGGGAGGTTGATCATGACGGGTCAAAGGAGGGGAAGAGGGAGGCCTAAGAAGTACCGGGGTGAGGTGATTAGGCAGGATGATAATTGGTAGAAAAAGTACTAATTGATGTATAATTTATCCTATATTTAGCTCTTGTTTGTGTGGATTTGGATGTTAATCACATTGATTCATGGTATTATAATGTTTTATGTGTAGGAATGAGTTAAAAGCAATCGGGGATGAAACCGGGGGAGAAACGAGCTAAAACAAGAAGAAACGGACTAAGGAGGGAACCAGCCCACAGGCCAGCGCCTAGCGCTGCCTGTGGCGCTGGAACCAGTGAGTTGAAGAAGCTTGCTGCCTTCAGTCCCCTGGACAGCGCCCAGCGCCCCCCAGGGGACTGATTTCGGGATTGTTTCCTACTTTGTCTAAAAGACCCCCAAGTCGACCCCAACCCTTCCTAACTCCTATATAAACACCCCTAAACCTATCTAAGAGGGACACAACACGATTTTGGAGCAAAAGGAGGCCTAGGAACATCAACAACATCAACAAATTCTCAGTTCATCAATCAAAACTAGTATCTTTATTTTAGTTTTTCTTATTTAGTTAATTGTTTTTGTTGAACATGAGTGGCTAATCACCCCTTGTTCTGGGGTTGTGATTAGCCATGAATATTGTGTTTCGAACTTGATGAATTCGTTTTAATAGTTAATGTGGCTAAGATTGTTTCTTCAATTCTATGTTTAATTGCTTAATTGTTTTGGCCATCAGTTAAGTTCTATCAATTATCTATGCTATGTTTGGGAAAACTAAGTCTAGATTAGAATAAGAATTGAAGAAAGCATGTTCTTAACTTTGTTAAAAAGAGCGGATTCGCGATTAAGATAGGAATTAATTGCCATGCTTAATTACATAAATCGTGTTCTTCATACATTCTTGCTAGATTAATTCCATAGGAATATAGGCATTAATCTTGTTAGGAATAGGCAAATAGTACTTCGGAAGAAGGCTATGAGTATCATTATCGATTGATTAGCAATCTTACATTAACAATTTGAACGATAAATCAAGTAGAACACAATAGGATTGGAAACAAAAATCACAACCCTGGAATCTTTGCTTCATTGATTACAAATTACATAATTAGTTCTTTGCGATTTTTAGACATACATTAGTAATACAATTTAGAATAAATCAACTATTCAACTTGATTCTTGCTTGATTAAATAACTATATTAGTTGTTATAAAGTAGTTAACTTAAGTCCCTTGGGTACGATAATCCGGACTCATTGTCCTATATTACTTGTCGATCACGTATACTTGCGTGTGCGTAAGAAGCAACAAGTTTTTGGCGCCGTTGCCGGGGACTTAAAATTTTACTACTTTATCAATTACAACTTTTATTTGTTATTTATTCAAGTTACATTCGGCTGACATTGTTTGCTTTGACTTAGTCTTTTCTGTTGAATGCGGAGAACTAGAAGTGCAAACAACCTACTTCCCTTTGATCCAGAGATTGAACGTACCTTACACAGATTGAGGAGGGAAGTAGACGCCAGGACCAGAACTAACCCAGAGCTGGACATAGTTGTGCAACCGCAGCCTATTGAGATGGCAGGAAACGTAGAAAGGGCGGTGATCGAAGCTGCAAGGCCTAATCTGGCCAATATGACTCAGGCAATTGTCAAGCCTGAAATCACAGGACATTTTGAGCTGAAGCAGTATATGGTGCAACTCATCCAGTCTATAGGCCAATATGTGGGGCTACCTCACGAAGACCCACAGCGACACATTCAGAACTTTTTGGAGATAACAGACACATACAACTACCCGAATGTGTCGAAGGATTATGTAAGATTGACGTTGTTTCCCTTTTCTCTGTTGGGGGAAGCAAAAGAGTGGCTACAGAAGGAGCCAGCAAACAGCATATACACATGGGATGACTTGGCAAGAAAGTTTCTGATAAAATTCTTTCCTACCAAGAAAACCAAATCATTAAGAAGTCAAATCTTGGGCTTTGAACAGAGAGGAGGGGAAACCCTTAGACAGGCATGGGAGAGGTACAAAAAGCTACTGAGAGATTGTCCACACCATTGCCAAACAGATGAAGTACTTGGGCATACGTTTGTTGATGGGCTAGATGAAGCATCAAAGATGAACCTGGATTCGGCATGCGGTGGAAGTTGCATGGCAAAACCTTACAGCGAAATTCAACTCCTATTAAACAACTTTACAACCAATGATCATAATTGGCAAGGTGATGGTGACTCACGCAGAGCCATAAAACAGAAAGGAACGGGTTTGATAGAGTTGGATGATTTGACAGCCATGAGAGCCGAAATGGCTAAATTGGCTAATCAGATGAATCGTATGACTATGCAGCAGGTACAGCCCAGGCAGCAGGTTCAGCAGTTATCCTTATGTTGTGAGATATGTGGTGATAACCACACCAGTGATATGTGTCCTACCAATCCGGAGTCAATCTATTATATGGGCCAACAAAGCAGGGGCCCCGGGAATCAACATGCACAATATGGAAATTCCTACAATCCAAATTGGAGGAATCATCCTAATTTTTCCTGGGGAGGTAATCAGCCACAACAGAATATGAACAGACCACAAGGAAATTCCAATCAATCTCAGAGACAACCTTCTCATCCTGAGGAAAACACAAATGACTTATTAAAGCAGTTGGTGCAAGATAACAAACAGTTCAGAACGGAGTATCAAACCCTCACTACTACGGTGAGAAA
Source organism: Nicotiana obtusifolia (assembly GCA_002018475.1). Classification (NCBI taxonomy): domain Eukaryota; kingdom Viridiplantae; phylum Streptophyta; class Magnoliopsida; order Solanales; family Solanaceae; genus Nicotiana; species Nicotiana obtusifolia. Next base: position 13,043 of record MCJB01051003.1, read on the forward strand.
TTTAGAACGCCAGTTAGGACAATTCGCCGGAGCACAGAATACTCGACCTGCTGGGGCATTACCCAGTGACACTGAAGCTAACCCACGGGCATCACTCAATGCAGTATCATTAAGGAATGGGAGGCAGTTAGAGGAGGTCGAAAAGAAGAAGAAAAAGCAAGTTACTTTTAATGAGAACCCGACTACCACGGAGAGTACTTCAGAAAAGGCCAAAAGAGATGAAAATATAATCGACGAGGTAGTAGTTAAGCAACCTTCTCAATTGGTTGCAAGGCCACCACCTCCCTTTCCCCAGAGATTACAAAAATTGAAAGACAATGAAGCATATAAAAAATTCCTTGAGATCTTGAAGCAGGTGCAAATAAATATTCCATTAGTAGATATTCTTCAAGAAGTCCCTAAATATGCAAAATACATCAAAGACATTGTGGCCAACAAAAGAAGATTGACTGAGTTTGAAACAGTGGCACTTACTGAAGAGTGCAGTTCGAGAATTCAAGGAAAATTACCACAGAAGTTAAAGGATTCGGGCAGTTTCACCATCCAGATATCTATTGGAAAACATGCAGTGGGAAGGGCACTATGCGACCTCGGAGCAAGCATAAACTTGATGCCATTATCAGTGTTCCGACAGTTGGGGTTAGGCGATCCACGCCCGACCACAGTCACCTTACAGCTAGCAGATCGCTCCCTCGCCCATCCGGAGGGAGTGATTGAGGATGTCCTGGTCCAAGTTGGCTCATTCATATTTCCGGCAGATTTCATCATCCTAGATTACGAGCCAGATCAGGACGTCCCATTTATTTTGGGGCGTCCATTCTTAGCCACAGGCCGTGCCATTATCGATGTCTGCGAGGGCAAAATGACGATGAGAGTGGGTAATCAAGAAGAAGTATTCAAGGTTTATAAACCACTCCGGTTGCCAACCCATTACGAGGAATTAGCAATGATCTCGGTGGTGGAGAATTCTTCCACATCACTAGGGCTTTACATGATGCCGGTTGATCCCATTGAACGAGGATTGCTTGGGGAGGTTGAAAAGAGTATGAAGAAAGAAATTAATAAAGTACCGGATATTTCCGGCAATTATGTCCCGGGGCATAGAAAAGCAGAAGAATGGGAAAGGCTTGTTACTCTGACCCGTCTAAGGCCATCTGTTGAGAAAGCTCGAAGGCTAGAAATCAAGCCAGATTGAGAGCACGAATCTGGGTCGTGCCGCGACGTTAAATCAGGCGCTTGTTGGGAGGCAACCCAATGTTTATCGTTTTTTAGTTAACTTCTTATTTTATTCTTTTAGATTAGATAGGAAAATACAAGTCCAGGCAGAATGTGCTACGATTTTAAGTGTGGGGTCGGGATACCACAGCCCAACACTTTTACTGATGCTTCGATTTTAAGTGTGGGGTCATGTGACGACTTGCATATGTTTTGAATATTGCTCACATTCCTATTTGCTTGTGTTACAGGATAATATGGCCCGTGACAACAGTAGCAAAGGTACAAGCGTTGGAACTCTCTCCACCACCTCGCTGTTAACCTGAAGAAAGCGCAAATAGGGAGTTTTCTTCTCACCCTGCTCTATTTTACATGTTTACATGCATCGAGGGCGATGCATTAGTTAAGTGTGGGGTGGGAAAATATCTGTGTTGTGACTGTTGTGACTGTTGTGAATGTATATCATGATGATTTAGTTTTATTTTGGTTTTTTTTATATAGTTGTATTGTTATTATTCTTTAGTGTATAAACTAATTTTTAATGTATAAACTGATAATTTTTGAAAAATTTCCAGTTTTTTTCCCGACGATGGATCATTTTGTTGAGGGATAAAATTGGATTAAAAACAACAAAAAGATTTTGTTTTATTTTTAGGTAGTTAGGTAATATTCCTTGGTTTTTCTTAGGGCACCGGTTCTTTTCCAAGGATGTAATTCGAACCGGGCAACTTTAATGTTTTTTTAGGATTAGTCTTAGGAAGAACTGAATAATAACACAATACTTCTTGACATGATTAATGCTAGTACAATAAGTGATGACACATGATCCATTTCCCGGCAAGTTAAATTATAAGTCGAAGAAAAACAACCCAATTTGTGACGGCCCATCTCAATAGTTGACTTGCTTAAACATCGAGTGTATTATTTCTTAATTGCTTCAAGTGAATATGCTTGCTCAAATCGACATGTGAACAAAACCGTTGTAAGTGAATCATGTGCATTGTGCGAGTAAGATTTTTTATTCTCAATGTTATCTTATATAGTCTAGAATTTGCCCCGTGTGTTAACTAAAACGAAATTGTAAGTTGGGATAATCTAAGAAATGATATAGGAACTTCTTTGTTTGATTTTGGATGTGCATGTCGCATCGAATATAAATTTGTCCATAGTAAGCCCTTTTGAGCCTATGAGCCCCTTTCTTTGTGTACCTACATTATAAGCCATTCCTTCTATTCTGTTCTTGAATTGAGCCTTATTTGAACCTTTACCTCCGAAAGCACTTAGTCGCTAAAGGTAGTAAGGGTGGTTAGAGGGATGGTCTTGTGAAAAAAAATGGAACCATGAAAGAACTTGTTGGCTATGAGGAGTTAAATTGAAAAAACTTCACTAGCGAATTAATAACGTGGATGGAGGATGAAAAATAAGAAAGAAGAAATTTTGATGATGAAAAAGAAAAAAAAAAAGTGATAGTGGAAAAGAGATGAAAAATTAGCCTCCTATTGTATTATGCTAAGTGAGATTGAAAAGAAAAGGCTATGAATGTGAGACAAGGTTAGCAATTGAAAGAAAAAAAAGAAGTGTTTGAATATTGAATAGTGTATTAAGTGCTTAGGAGGACTAGTCACTACTTCCAAATATATCCTACCCGTCCCCTAACCTACATTACAACCTGACAAAGTCCTATTTGATCTTAGATTTGACTAACTCAATTAGTGAAAGTTTACACTACGGGCAAGCTTATGGTACTATATGGGATGCATATGAGTTCTTTGTGAGAGTGAGAGTTTGTGTACAAATCTTGTGTGATCCCATTCATATATATCTCTATTCACTCTTCATATGTTGGTGAGGCACATGATTTCATGAACAAGTGGTAATGTATGAATTGTTTTGTTGGGTAAGTATATGAATTGAAGTAACTTAATGTGGCAAGATGTCTTTTGAGGTTGGGTGATGACAAATTGGGGTGTTGAATATAGTGGAATTTATAAGATTAATTAAGCTTTATGGGAATGATATGGATAACTTATGTGTCATACTTGTCCAACTACTATTGATTGTGTTCAAAGGTATGAAGTGTTTTAATTATTGATGTTTCGTGCTAAGCTAAAAGTTAATAGTTGGGAAAAATTGGTTAAAGTCCCATTGCTCGAGGACGAGCAAGAGTTTAAGTGTGGGGTGTTGATAATTGGTAGAAAAAGTACTAATTGATGTATAATTTATCCTATATTTAGCTCTTGTTTGTGTGGATTTGGATGTTAATCACATTGATTCATGGTATTATAATGTGTTTTTATGTGTAGGAATGAGTTAAAAGCAATCGGGGATGAAACCGGGGGAGAAACGAGCTAAAACAAGAAGAAACGGACTAAGGAGGGAACCAGCCCACAGGCCAGCGCCCAGCGCTGCCTGTGGCACTGGAACCAGTGAGTTGAAGAAGCTTGCTGCCTTCAGTCCCCTGGACAGTGCCCAGTGCCCCCCAGGGGACTGATTTCGGGATTGTTTCCTACTTTGTCTAAAAGACCCCCCAAGTCGACCCCAACCCTTCCTAACTCCTATATAAACACCCCTAAACCTATCTAAGAGGGACACAACACGATTTTGGAGCAAAAGGAGGCCTAGGAACATCAACAACATCAACAAATTCTCAGTTCATCAATCAAAACTAGTATCTTTATTTTAGTTTTTCTTATTTAGTTAATTGTTTTTGTTGAACATGAGTGGCTAATCACCCCTTGTTCTGGGGTTGTGATTAGCCATGAATATTGTGTTTCGAACTTGATGAATTCGTTTTAATAGTTAATGTGGCTAAGATTGTTTCTTCAATTCTATGTTTAATTGCTTAATTGTTTTGGCCATCAATTAAGTTCTATCAATTATCTATGCTATGTTTGGGAAAACTAAGTCTAGATTAGAATAAGAATTGAAGAAAGCATGTTCTTAACTTTGTTAAAAAGAGCGGATTCGCGATTAAGATAGGAATATACTTAATTGCCATGCTTAATTACATAAATCGTGTTCTTCATGCATTCTTGCTAGATTAATTCCATAGGAATATAGGCATTAATCTTGTTAGGAATAGGCAAATAGTACTTCGGAAGAAGGCTATGAGTATCATTATCGATTGATTAGCAATCTTACATTAACAATTTGAACGATATATCAAGTAGAACACAATAGGATTGGAAACAAAAATCACAACCCTGGAATCTTTGCTTCATTGATTACAAATTACATAATTAGTTCTTTGCGATTTTTAGACATACATTAGTAATACAATTTAGAATAAATCAACTATTCAACTTGATTCTTGCTTGATTAAATAACTATATTAGTTGTTATAAAGTAGTTAACTTAAGTCCCTTGGGTACGATAATCCGGACTCATTGTCCTATATTACTTGTCGATCACGTATACTTGCGTGTGCGTAAGAAGCAACATAGGACATGACACTACTTCAGCTTACCGAGTACCTGACCCCCGATAGGAGGGTGTGGAGGTTGAGGATTAGGGTTGTGGGTTGACAGATAGTCTAGAATTTCATCTAGGCATCCCAGTAGTATTAGTACTAGTCTTGTATTTTGCTATTCCTAACCCCTTGCTATTTCACATTGTCATGTCGTTATTTTCAGCAAGATTGACTCTATTTTTATAGTCTCATATTATGAGATATCTGTTATTGCACGTATCTCCATGTGCACCCATGTCTAATTACTTTGTTGTTGCTACTATTTGTTTATTACTTCATTTTCACTTCTCTTGAGTCGAGGGTATTTCGGAAAATAGCCTCTCTATCGTCATAAGGTAAGAGTAAGATCTGCATACACTTACCCTCCCTAGACTCCACTTGTTGGATTTCACTAGCTTGTTGTTGTTGTGTATGTATGTATGAAGTTTCTCATCGATGTATTTCTCTTTTATAATATGCATACAGGTACATGCACTCCATTAGGTTTTTATTTCTTTTAAATGAGACCATTTGAACTTCAAGTTAACTATGTTTTTTAGTAGATAAACACTTCAAGCTAACTATCACGATCCAAAATTCACAATAGGCTGTGATGGAGCCCAACATCGTTGTTAGGCAAGTCAACACTTAATTGTTCATTTTATCAGTTTTAAAATCACAAATCTATCTTGGGTGACGAGGTTAATGCATCAAAATAAATCGTAGTTATGTACAGTTTCGTTAAAATAATAAGTGAAAGTGAATCAGTGTAAAACAATCCATAACAAATTCTAGAACACCCCTAAAACCTGGTGTCACAAGTACATGAGCATTTACTAAGGAGTACAATAATAATACAACCTCTGTCCGGAATGTAAATAAGACAGGATGAAGTAAATGATACGATGGAGACTATGTGGGCTGCGATAAGTAGCCTGGAATGCAACTCAACATAAAGTCTCCTCAACAGCTGAGCCTATGAATGACCACCAATTGAACCTGTCAAATCCTGCACATTTAGTGCAGAAGTGTAGCATGAGTACGTAAATCAACGCGTACCCAGTAAGTATCTAGCCTAACCCCGAAGAAGTAGTGACGAGAGGTGGACATTGACACTTACTAGAGGTCCAACAAAGCAATATAAATAATCATAAGCAGATGTGAGGCACACAACAATAATGGGGTAAATCTGTAGATGCATCTATTATACTACCGTAGATGCATCTATTATACTGCCGAGGCGTTCGCCCGCTCCACAAGAAAGAAAGGAGATTATCGAATTACGAACATGTGCATACAATACAGTACATGAGCACAAAGTGAATATAACATTTACAGTTTCTCAAATAACTTGCCAACAACTCAGGGTTATAAGGCTCGGCCTAAAATACATATATATGTTTATAAATCAAATTCGATTGTAATTTTAATTAATTAAGCCAACAGAATGGATTCAATTAATTCAAGTATTACATGATAAAGTCCTAAGTCTACCCAGACATAAACATGCTTTAGCTACATAGGGACTCTCGTCACCTCGTGCGTATGTAGCACCCACAACTAGTAGCACATAACAATTACATCACCTAGGGGGTAGTTTCCCCACATAAGATTAGATAGGAGACTTACCTCGCTCCGAAGTTCCATAACCGGCTCCCGCGCCTCTCTAAAACCTCAAACCAAAGCCCATCTTTCCGAAACTAGTCAAACAATGTACAAACCAATAAAAACACACTCTAAAACTCATAATTAATCAATTCACCATCATTTCCAATTTTGCTCGAAAAGTCAACAAAGTCAACCCTCGGGCCAATGTGCCCGAAAATTATTAAAAATAAATATTGCCATAACTCATATGGTCTATATTCAGAAAATCATCCTATTTCGTCCATTACTAAACCCTCGAACCAAGGATTTACCATTTTTCAACTTTGGGGCTCAAAATCCTAATTTCTACAATCCAAACACGGATAAAAATAATAAATAATCGAAATAATCATAGAGAAACATCAAAATAAAGGTCAAATATTTACCCCCATTCTTGAGACGAGAACAACGCCACAAATATCACCTCAAACGGAGCTCTAGAACTCAAGATATTCCCAAAATACTAAATTTCTTGATTTAAAACACAATCCGGATGATTTTTCTTCAACGCCTTCGCGAGCAACCTTCGCGTTCGCGAAGAGCAATTTTTCGAATTGATTGGTCAACCCAGAAATCCTTCTTCGTGTTTTCGGAACCTCTCTCGCGTTCGCGAACAACAAAGCTTCGCACCAGAAACCAACAATGTTGTCCGACACGAAAATGAGCATAACTCTCTCATACGACAATGGAATTCGACGATTCTTGTTATTATGGCTCCGTAATTACGATAAGGATCTAATGGTTCAATACAATCATAGACCAAAAGTCTTTTTCTCAATATAATATCCTTTAAACCCAAAAAAAACGACGTTGAAACAATAAATAAGAGCGCCACACAACCCAAACACATCCGAAACATACCCGAGGCCCCCGGGACCCCGTTCAATTATACAAACCAGTGCCAAAACCTTACACGAACCTTTTCGAGGCTTCAAATCACACCAAACAACATTAAAACTACGAATCGATGATCGAAACCATTCTTTAAACTTTCAAACATTCAAACTTCGAAGAACGCGTCCGATTCACTCTTAAACATTCAGGAATGACGCCAAACTTTACGCACAAGTCACAAATTACGATACGAACCTATTCCAAAGCTCGGAACCCCAAACGGACATCGGTAATACCAAAGTCCAACTCAAACCAAACTTAGGAAATTCTAAAACCATCAAAATGCCAACTTTCCTCACTAAGAGCCTAAATGCTCCGGGGCGACCCGACACTCAATCCGAACATACGCCCAAGTCCAGAATCATCATACAGACCTATTGGAACCTTCAAATCCTGATTCCCAGATTGTTTACTCAAAATTTAAACCTTAGTCAACTCTTCCAACTTAAAGCTTCCGAATTTAGAATTTTCTTTCCAAATCAACTCCGAACTTCCCGAAATTCAATTCCGACCACATGTACAAGTCATAAAACCTGAAGTGAAGCTACTCGAGGCCTCAAATGGTCGAATGACGTGTTAGAGCTCAAAATGACCTGTCGGGTCGTTAATTCTCCCCCACTTAAGCATACGTTTGTCCTCAAACATGCGAAGAACTGTTCAGCAGCTGTCCATAATCACTGTTTAACGCCCCGTGTACCTTCTCGTGCCACCGCAACCCATATGAGCATATTAGCTCGAGCCAGACTGAAGATCCTCCTTATAACCTTAGCTAACAAGCCTTCGAACCAAATTCCAATATCCGGAGTTCTGCACGAGACCCGATTTCACACGAACACCGCATCAATCACTACACATTTTACCGAAACATATCATGCATCTATGCTGAAATCACACAATGCACCACATAAGTCGGTTGCCCATAATAACATCCTCCGACCATAATTGCTGCAATTTCACGAATCCAATGCCTGCAATACACCCCATGACACATATAAGCTCTGTTCCAATTCTCGCAATATTGCCACGACGAAAGAGATGTGTAGAAACTCATAACCACCTGCCGAATAAGTAAATCATGGAGTTTCCCCTCCTGACAAGAACCATTACTTCATTCTGAACTGAATACCTTACTTCATTACAACCATTACTTCATTTTCTCTTTCGTATACCTTACATAACTCCGATCGCACTGATCTCAGATCAAATGACCTCGTCTCGCCCTGTACAAGCTACTCGGGCAATAAGCCACCTAAAACATCGTCTAAATATTATATGACACCATCAATGTGCCAACTAGCTACAACCTGAATATGACTCATAAGGAAGAACGAACTCTGGCAAAGAACTACCCAACCCATGCAACGAATGAAACGGCCAAGCCGATGTTATGGTTCCATCTCAGAGATAAGAAACAAGGCACACAAATAAGTATAAGGAACCGTACTTAAAATCTCACTGTTGCGGCGTGCAACCCGATCCAACTATGAACTGCTACAACGTGCAACCCGATCCAAATATGACATCATTGTGGCGCGCTACCCGATCTACACAACATACATGTGGCCGCATGTCACCCATTTAAACAATATACCCATAGCGGCGTGCCACCCTATCCACACAACAACCAACAAGGAACACCCATCATCCGTAATGCTTATGTTTACGCAATGCCCGAGTATTGACCACAAACATGCCAAGTGCATAATACAACCCTAGGGAGACGAATAGTGCCATACACTACAAAACCCAAGCACGACTAAGGTGAAATAAATGACCTGCATCTTGAGAGCCATCTTGCTCATATAACACCACAAATTACACGGGATCCTAACACATGTGCAAATAATCAAGTCGTCTCACAACCCACATGGAACAATAGAGACATGGAATAGCTGACGGCGATAAAATAATATCCAACACCCGAAGATTCCTCCGTAAGTATTGTTATGCCGAATGAACACATCCGACCTGATGTAGAGCACACATTCACATTAGACCCATCAACGGACCTTAAGCCGATTCCGATCATCCCATACTAGGCAAAAAACATTTGAAGGATCCACGATGGCCCTATTCATGACACATACGGGCAACCGTCCTAATCCAAAACAAACTCCCACAATCCACAACCAAAGGAATAGAGCGCCTTTTCAAGCATAAACTATCACATTAGCGATAGTACCAAATCTTCATACTTGGTTTCAATCTTTAACAATCAAGTGACTAACATGTCACACTTATACAAATTTCCTCGTAGGATATGCTCCCACGACCTTCTACACCAGGTAGTAAAGTCTGCACATCCATACCACCAACCGTACTAATTTCGTAAAGCAAATCAATACACAAAGCCTCTTACAAAGGACACTGTTCTAAGGTGACACTAAAGAAAATGCCAGCTTACTCTGTACCTCTGAAGTCTTCCCCCACTCCTCCGAGCTTGTGACTTTCTTATCAACACCAAATCTCGACCTTGGTCCTCAACATCCAAATTTCCATGTCGCCCGCTGTGTTTACTATGCCGCTACACGAAAGTACCAGAATTCATCGTGACCCCTGAACTACTAGTAGAATAAACACTTTATTGGCTAGAAACCTTCCACTTAACTCATTTCGGAAGAACCGTTGCAACACGCAGCTGAATTCCTAAAATCGCAGAAAATACAAACCTCAAGTTGTGGTCTATACCGCTATAATTCTTCCGGAGTCCATTTACACCACAAGGCCATTCGAATCAAAAGCCTCCCAAATCAATCAAATTATGGTGGTTTTCAAGCCCACACGTACAACCACAAACCACCAATATAACTTAACATGCCGAAGGAACTGATCATTGCCACAATCACACTGATTCAAACCATTACTAACCGACCGAACTTTTCCAATTTACTCTTGATTTGCCTTAAAAATAATAATAGCTCCACTCGAGAACATGACGGAACTCAACAACACTTCTCCCAAGTGACCCAATTCACGAGACCATATCATCTCAATATCCATGAACCATCTCATACCCTCCTCATGTGCACAATATCATCTCAAACTAGTACACCATTGTGAAAGACCTTCCGCGAATTAAAAACTGTTTCTCTCATTTTTCCAATACTGCCTTGTAGACCCGATGATAACATAGAAAATTCCCCAAGTATGCTTCACACTCTGCTGCAACATCCCGGTCTCCAGCCACATAACGAACCCATTAGAACTAGTGTTGAGAGTCACCCACCCTGACTTGGTCCCAAATATAAAACCAAACTCTAGTGTGCTGTCAGCACATGAACACTCCCATAGAAGCCACCAGATGATTTATTTTCCTTGTACATCTCATCTATAAGAAGTATAAACTTTGAGTCTTCCCAAAACCTGCACATAAATCGATAAGGCGAAATATAGCACACATTCATCAAGTTCTTTTCTCGAATTACCCCTGATGTTTTCTTTTCTTAGTCATAAATGATCCACCAATGCACTGATAACCAGAAACAGCACAAGCAGACAACCACGCGATCCAATCATAGACGGTGGGCTCCCCCACTTAGCTTTAAGCTACCATCACATAATGTAGAACCCACAAGGATTCCTCCTTCTCAATTACCATTATCTCGCATATTCTTGAACATTCCAAATCATCAGCCACAATCGCATATTCAACCTTCTGCCAAGTAGTAAGTAGAACTCTTCGTAGAAACTTCATCAAAATCACGCAACTTAACCTGCTCACAGGAGATAACCCACTTGTGAGATTCAATTTCAACATCGTCCAACGACATTGCCCTGGTTGCAACTACCACGAAATCAGCAAACCCCTCCTGAGCCCATGCTCGTCCACCAGCTGTAAAAGTCTATTCATTCCCCATTGACATCAACTGAAAGTCCGACAATACATTCCAAACTCGAAGTCACGTCGCATCCCATAACGATAATCAAGCTTTTACACCCCTCTTCATTCCAAGAAAATTTATTTCTGTCAGATTAATCCTTCCTCGGTGCAGTAGCCATCGTCCCAAATGGCATTTATAGACTTGGTCATTGTCCATCATGATTCCCAAATCGCTCTAAACTTTTCTCAAGGCATGTGGCTATCCTACCACAGAATCCATATGCTGCTCTGCCACTCCCACTTCGGTTAAACCATCTTCTTTAAGCAACTTCTCGATCTCTGCTTTTCATGCTTGACTTGCTAGCATTCAACCACCGCGAGACACCTCCTACCATGTCATTCCTCATCATTCGCTACCCAAATGCTGCCTCAAATCAAAATCCATCTCTATAGCACCTGAACTAATAAATTATTACCAACTCTAAGCCTCCTCGAAGATCATCTTTCTCTAGCCATCAGCATTAGAAACATCGATTCGATTCTGAAACTGCTTCTTAGGCACTATTTCGGAACACCCTGCCCCAATCAAAGAAAATCACAACACCGGTGAACCTTAATACGTTCAAATAAAGATGACGACACCACATCACAAATGGGAATTCCACCACGCTCGAAAATATCAATTCTCATTACTCCATCAACCAAAGCATGAACATCCATAGTCCGATTGCATTTCCTCCGCTGGAATTAAATGCCGAACCTCTAAACCATGAACTGAAAAATCCTCCTTTCAAGTAATTCACTGCCTCGACGCATATACAAGCACCCTACTATTACACCAACACTGTGCAATAATGACGCATGAACATCATAGCCATCTGTGCATAGCCTCAAAACCATAGGAAATACAGATATTGAGCTGAAACGATAGAACATCCTTCCGCAAGGCTACGATAACAGCCTGCCCGAATATGCAGGGAAAAACATCCTGCACCACGTAGTACCACTACAACTCTTCTATTGCCAATTGATGACAAGCGCTGCACGTCGCATAATATTGAGTAAGAAGGAAATGAAGGTATAAGCTTCAATGGAATTAAATCATACAAAAAGGAAAGTGTTCCTAACAGCCCTGTAGCCTCTCGAAAATAAGTACAGACGTCTCCGTACCGATCCGCTAGACTCTACAAGACTTGCTCATGACTCGTGAGACCTAAGTGAACCTAGAGCTCTGATACCAAACAGTAACAACCCAAAATCCACTATAGGCCATGATGGCGCCCAACATCGCCGTTAGGCAAGCCAACACCGAATTGTTTATTTTGTCATTTTTAAAGTCATAAATCTTTCTTGGGGGACGAGGTTAGTGCATCAGAATAAATCGTAATTACGTATAGTTTTGTTAAAATAATAAGTGGAAGTGAATCAGTGTAAAATAATCCATAACAAATTCTAGAACACCCCCAAAACTAGGTGTCACAAGTGCATGAGCATTTACTAAGGAGTACAATAATAATACAACCTCTGTCCAGAATGTAAATAAGACAAGATAAAATAAATGGTACGATGGAGACTATGTGGGCAGCGATAAGTAGCCTGGAATGCAGCTCACCATAAAGTCTCCTCAACAGCTGCACCTACGCGCCAAAATCCACCAATTGAACCTGTCAGATACTGCACATTTAGTGCAGAAGTGTAGCATGAGTACGTAAAATAACGCGTACCCAGTAAATATCTAGCCTAACCTCGAAGAAGTAGTGACGAGGGATCGACACCGACACTTACTAGAGATCCAACAAAGCAATATAAATAATCCTAAGCAGATGTGAGGCACACAACAATAATGGGGTAAATCTGTAGATACATATATTATACTGTCGTAGATGCATCTATTATACTGCCGAGGCGTTCGGCTCGGTCCACAAGAAAGGAAAGAGACTATCGAATTACGAGACACGTGCATATAATACAATCACAAAGTGAATATAACCTTTACCATTTCTCAAATAACATGCCAGTAACTCATGGTGATAAGGCTCGGCCTAAAATACATATATATGTTTCTAAATCAAATTCGATTATAATTTCAATTAATTAAGCCAGCAGAATGAGTTCAATTAATTCAAGTATTACATGATACAGTCCTAAGTCTACCCGTACATAAACATGCTTTAGCTACTTACGGGCTCTCATCACCTTGTGCGTACATAGCACCCACAACTAGTGGCACATAACAATTACAATGCCTAGGGGGTAGTTTCCCCCTCTCAAGGTTAGACAGGAGAATTACCTCGCTCCGAAGTTCTATAATCAGCTCTCGCGCCTCTCTAACATTTCAAACCAAAGCCCATCGATCCAAAACTAGTCAAACAATGTGCAAACCAATATAAATTTACTCTAATACTCATAATTAATCAATTCCATAACGATTTTCAACTTCGCTCGAAAAGTCAACAAAGTCAACCCTTGGGCCCACGTACTCGGATTTCAAAAATTATTAAAAATAAATATTGCCCATAGCTCATATGTTCTATATCCAGAAAATCATTCAATTTCGTCCATTAATCGACCCTCGAATCAAGGATTTACCATTTCTCAACTTTGGGGCTCAAAATCCCAGTTTTTACAATCTAAACACGGATAAAAATAATAACCAACAGATATAATCATGGAGAAATATCAACATAAGGGTCAGCTAGTTACCCCCTTGTTGAGATAAGAACAACGCCGCAAAAATCACCTCAAACGAAGCTCTAGAACTCAAGATATGCCCAAAATACTAAAATTCGCGAAGAGCAATTTTTCCCGTTGATTGGTCAACCCAGAAATCCTTTTTAGTATTTGCGGAACCTCTCTTGTGTTCGCGAAGAACAAAGCTTCGCACCAGAAACCAACAATTATTTCCGACACAGAAATGGGCATCTCATACGACAATGAAATTCGACGATTCTTGTTACTATGGCTCCATAATTATGATAAGGATATAATGGTTTAACCCAATCATAAATCAAGGGTCGTTTGCTCCATGTAGTATCCTTTATACCCAAGAAAATGACGCCAAAACATCAAATAAGAGCGCGACACAATCCAAACACATACGGAATATACCCGAGGCCCCCAGGACCCCGTCCAATTACATAAACCAGCCCCAAAACATAACATGAACCTGCTCGAGGCTTCAAATTACACTAAACAACATCAAAACTACGAATCGACGATCAAAACCTTTCTTTAAACTTCCAAACCTTCAAACTTCGAAGAACATGTCCGATTCATACTTAAACATTCCGGAATGACACCAAACTTTACGTACAAGTCACAAATTACGATACGAACCTATTCCAAAGCTCGAAATCCCATACGGACATCGATTATACCAAAGTCCACCTCAAACCAAACTTAGAAAATTCTAAAACCTTCAAAATGTCAACTTTCCACAATTATCGAAATGCTCCCGGGCGATCCGATACTCAATCCGAACATACGCCCAAGTCCTGAATCATCATACAAACCTATTGGAACCTTCAAATCCTGATTCCCAGATTGTTTACTCAAAAGTCAAACCTTAGTCAACTCTTCCAACTTAAAGCTTCCGATGTTAGAATTTTCTTTCCAAATCAACTCCGAACTTCCCGAAATTCAATTCCGGCCGCACGTATAAGTCATAATACCTTAAGTGAAGCTACTAGATGTTTCAAACCCCCGAACGACGTGCTAGAGCTCAAAACGATCGGTCGGTTCGTTATACTAACTTGTATGACTTCTTTGTCATATTCAAATTTAATCTTTTACTAAGTAAGCATTCAACACTTATATATTAATTTTTACGCCAATGAGTGACTAAACCAGACTAAATAAATAGCATAAATACCGTTCATTCACTAAAAATAGGATTAAAATCATAGATAATACGAACTTAATTGATAGTTTATCCATGCCGAACTATTGTTAACAATATGGATAAATCTACATCAATTAAGTCTATATAAGATAACTACAAATATTTAAAACAAAACGACGATTATGACAGTTGAACTACTAGAGAACTATTAAATTGAAGTAGATCCACTGGCCTTATTAGAACCAAAGGTGAATCCTGGAGCCTTGTTTTGAAATGGGAAGAGCTAGCCGCGAAATTCAGATGGCGTAGGATAGGAACCATTCGAAGAGCTCACCCCATGCCCAAAAGGAGCCAAGGCACTTCCAAGGGTGCGATATGGAAATGCAATACCATGCACCTTTTGTTGGTGTTCCGCCTCTATTTCACATTGCTTCTTTATCATTTCCATTGCCTCCGCCACTTGTTGAAGTTGAAAAAAGTTGAGTTCTTCAATTGGAGCTTCCCACCAACGCTCATCTGAAGTAGCATCCCTCCAGGTTCTTTGTAAGGCTTTTCCGCGGCTTCTCTCCATTTCCAATATCCCCTCTTTGTCGATCAGCTCTTCCATATTGACCTCACGAACATTAGCATTTCGGTGAGCCTCAATAAGATGATTAGGAACATCAATATTGGGTTGAGAGTTCTCTGCGAGGAACCTATCCATGACCAAATCCACAGAAGGGTGGCCAAATGAGTAAACTTTGTTTCCGGGGGAAAACCCCACTAAGGCAACTTCAGCGCCACTTAGTGTACAAAGTTCACTAGCCTTCTTGAAGATGCCAATTTGTCGCTTAGAGAAAGTCACTTGTAAGTTTCTCTCGTTTTGTATCTTCACCATGTCAATTTTTTTGCGACCATTACTCTTTCTTCCCATGGCTAAACTTATGAGAAAAGGTGAAGTTAGGTCTCACCACTAAGAGTTTATTTATAGCTGTAAAATCATTTCATCGTTTGATTGAAAATGAATTCAAATAACCACAAAATCAAACATTTTTAAGTTAATTCCTATTCTAGAAGGATTTGAAACAAATCCGGGCTCCATTCTTTGTTCCATTTCTTTAATAGTTAGCGCTAATCCTAAATGTTCATAATTGGACAATACATATTTTACCTTATTAGAATTTTGTTATTGGATTGCATTTAGGCCACCAACTACTATTTTGTTTAGAAGTTAAAGAAAAGTAATAAGAATAATGAGTACCTTTTATGCCGGGATGGGAAAAGTTTTTCTGCACGCCATTCTTTTATGGTATGAGTTTAGTATGTTCATATATAAAAAAGATGGCAATTTATGAAATAAAGTTTTTTCCCCTATAGTGCTCGTGCATTCTAAGTTTTTTATATAGATTTCTTCTTATGTTATTATGTTGTCTTGCTTAGTAAAAGGCATTCCTTATAAGCTTTAAATATGCTAAAATATTTATTCTCTTACTCATAAAGTACACATTTTTTGAGAAATTTAATATAAAATCTTAAGATAATTAGGGAGTAATTTAGACCTTTACAAACTCGTAAATCCTAATCGTAATACTTATGGCAAGTGAAAGAAATTTGTACGACAAAACCCTAAACTCTAGACATAATTTATCGAATAACATTAATCTTTATGAGCCTCTTAAAACGTCTTTCTAAACCTAACGTGATAAATAGCAAACGCAAGAATAATAACTACGGTCTTAAACAAATTGAGGTTGATTATAAATGAATTATCACTGACCATGATTCTCCTTTCAGATTCATTTCGGGCCAACATATGTTATACTGCAAACTAAAAAAAAATTAAAATTAAAAATAATAACTTCTAGATGGTTCTTTAATAAATCGGACGTGAGACTATATATATCTCTTAAATATTAGAGCAAATTATGTCAAATTAAACATATATATTATCATCTACGCATGATGACCCTTTTGTCAAGAGAGTTCATGATCTACGTAACTCAACACTAGATTTGAAAGCTTTAACATAAAAACCTTCTACACGTAAAATGCAACATGCAACAAAGAATTACACTTCAAAAAGTATGTATTTGTTGTACTCTCATTAACCACAACACATACTATGTTGTAATATTGCTTCAAGCTGTGATGCACATACATTCATAATTCATGTTGTGAACTATTTCTTTGATTTCCCAAACGCATAAATTAAACTTTTAGAAAGATATTATGTTCTTTAACTCTAAAACTCCAATGACTGCCCCAATTATTTTTTCTATGAACTCTTGGAACACAACTTAGAATTAACATCAAGAATCAGAAGTACAGTGACTACCTTTCTTGGGTCGATATAATCCCTTTCTCCTATGGCACATTTGGTATGCCGGGAGTGATAATGTCTTTGATAATAAAGAATGAAAAGGCTGAAGTTTCAAACGGTATTTCTAAAGCTGCGGAATTTGCTTTAATTGCTAAGCCTAATACCCCACGTTATGTGGGAACCATGCATCCTTAAGAGATTACTACAAGTTCAATACGGATGGTTCTCCACTAGACAACCCGGAATAGGGGGATAGGGGGAGTTATCAGAAATAGCAAGGGCGACTGGTGTTTCATGAAAGGTATCACTACTAAAAATCAGGTAAAAAGCGACCGGAAAAAGCGACCAAAGTTGGTCCCTATATGCCTAAAAGCGACCAAAAAGCGACCACAATGGTCTGGTCACCATTTAGTTGGTCCCTTTCCAATAGCGACCAATCTTGGTCGCCAAATAGCGACCAAAGTTGGTCGCCCAGTACAAAATACAAAAAATTAAAATCTGCTAAATAGCGACCAAAGTTGGTCGCTTGTTTGGTATTTTTAATTTTCTGTATTTCTCAAATAGCGACCAAAGTTGGTCGCTATTTGAGAAATACAGAAAATTAAAAATACCAAACAAGCG